>WSYH01000074.1:0-145975 GCA_036426205.1 Ascaphus truei | reverse complement strand
TGAGGTGCAGGGGGTGTGTTGATGTGCATGGGGTGTGGGGGGGATGTGTGTTATGTGCACTGCAACACCGTCTGCGCTGGTATCTGCTGTCAGGCAGCTCTGTGTGCGTGTCCCCCCTGCTCCTTCCCCTCATCCTAGTTACCCTCGGCCGGGCAACTGGCTCCCGTTGCCTTCCTGCTCAGAGAACATAGGCAGCCGAGGCCATGTTCTGGCTGGGTCTCGGCCGCTGTTTTCTTTGCACTGTGGAGACCAGCCCGGGGCTTGCACTCCAGTCTAGCCACAAAGGCTTAGCTGGTGCAAGGAGATGAGGATCCTGGTGGGGGACGTGGACAGGCACAGGCTGCTGCTGTTTTCCTTGGCTGGCACAGCTCTCAGTGGGTTCTTCATGTCTGCTCCGTCGAGGAGGTGGACGGTGGCGAGTCAAACTTTGCGCCTCCCATCCCCACATTTCGCGATCCAGAGGTCTCTGCACCTGGGTGAGAGGGGGGAGGCAGGGTGACAAACTAACTATAAATTAAGAAAAAAATGTTTAAAACAAATCCTGGTTGCTTCGTTCTACTGAAATACAACCTACGCCTTATGAACAAAGAGGGATCTTCCTAAATGCCACTTGGATTCCTCTTCTGGGTGCAAACCTCCAGCTCTGAATTGTTGCAGTGACGTTCTCATTCACATATTTTCATATAATAAATGTATGTCAATTAGGAGAGGCTAGCTAAATTAGATTTATTTACATTTATATTTTACATTATAAAAGATGCGTCTAAGAGGGGATATAATAAATAGGTAAACATAGGAGGGATGTTGATCCAGGGAGAATTTGATTGCCAATTCTTGGAGTCAGGAAGGAATACATTTTTCCCCTTAAGAGATATCATTGGATAATATGGCACTGGGGTTTTTGTGTTTCCTTCCTCTGGATCAATATACTGTAAGTACGGATATAGGATAAAGTATCTGTCGTCTAAATTTGACATAGGTTGAACTTGATGTACGCATGTCTTTTTCCAACCTTATCTACTATGTAACTTTGAGACAATGACTAATTGTAGTAAAGTAAATGCAATGCAATAAAAACTGTTAGCAAAAACTAATATTGTTATTAGTTCTTATTAGGAATTTATTCAATTTCTTTAATTGGGGGTGGGGCCAGGGGTGAGTAGCTTTTTTGGTAATTTGTCAAGCCATGTGGTGTGTTTGTGTGTGTGTGTGTGGGAGTGTTGTATATAATATATATATATATATATATATATATATATATATATATATATATATTGTGACAGAAACCAGGGGATGGTAATACATTCCATATATAGGGCTCCCAGGATACTGAACAGTTTCTATCCTGTTTAGGCTGGAAAGTGCAGCCTCATAATACATGCACTCCATCCCACAGTTTGGCAAGTGCTGGAACTGAGGGATGAGGAATACCAGACCAGAGTTTGTCTGCTGCCTGATTTCTGTCACCTGTCCTGCTAGTTAGAAATCAGGTATTTAAGACTGATTTCCTGGTTCCTCTTCCTCTCCCCAAGAGCCTGGAGGCAGGAAGACTGCTGGAAGCAGAGAGGGGAAAGCCTCTCCCCAAACAGGTTAAACCATTCTAACCCTTTTTCTAAAACTGCAAAGTTCCTTATTTTTTTTTGGAAGTGGAAAGCCACTCAGGGAAACCTTAGTTAAGTTAGTGCTCAGGTGAGCAGGATTTTGTTTTGCTTTTGTTTTCTTTTGTATAAACTGTGGCAATAGTACTGTATGATGTGGGAGAGAGGCACTCGATAAGATAACTCTGCACTACAAATACAAAAAAAACACCTGATTATGAACCTAAAGGAAGGACATAGAAAGTGGTAGATGCATGCAATAAGCAGAGAGTGATACAAAGAACAAATCTAATGCACAGCCCTAGATAAACGAGAAATAGTCAACGCCAATAAAGAAACTCATCTACATTGAGCTACTTATTCTGTCCACGCTTTCACACGAGAAAATGGGATTCATCTGGGTCACCCCGGTTACATGACCGGACTCTCCGCAGATTCAGAGAATCAGATGCAGGGTAAATGCTGCAGGAGAAGTGTATGCACGCTGGTTGCTGAGTACTTCAGTACTGGGTACATTTGGACAATCATGCCCCTCATATTCCTGCCCGTTTTATAACTGAATAGAGGCTACGCACTGGTTTTCTTAGACATATCTTTGGTCACTGGTGAGGACTATCCCATCTACAATCAATTGCTTTTCTAATGATGCTTGAACTTGTAGAAAATGTGTTAGTGATGATAAATTTGCCATCTTCCTATTGTTGTTAGATTTCAAGAGATCCTGGTGTTCATCACACATAACAGTGAGCAAAGAGAACACGTGTATCCACGTCTATCTAAAAAAAAACAGTTAAGCGAGAAATTGACATTGAGTCCTCTGGAGCAACAGTGTTCAAAGTTAAATACAAAACCATACCCTTCTCAAGACTGCTTGCCACCTTTTGGGGAATGTTTTATCTGATCAAACAGAATAACACCTTAAACTGGCTACTGTATACTTTTTCTTGAAGAAACATTATGCAGTAGCCAGTTTAAAGTATATGCCAATACAAGAGAACTCAATGTCAATTTTCGTTTAACTATTTTTTAGATGCTGATTACTGTACGTGTTGTTTGTTCACTGTTATGTTTTAGATTTATTACATACCCTTAGACCACACTATGCCCATGATAGGCCATAAAGTGTTACCTCTGTATTGTTTATGAAACAATTTTGTCATAATACCCAGGTGCACTACTACTGTAGGTGCGTTCTGTTCCCTATTTGCTACAACCTTTTTACTCCTGCAGAATGTATGAATATGATTTTTGACCTCAGGGTTATGACCTGGAGGGATATGACTCGCACTCCTTATCTTTGCTGGTGTATAACATGGTTGTAATAGTGTGTCATTGAATATCTATTTGACCCCCAATGTGTCTCGTAGTGTATACCGAGTATGAAAGGATGGTTTGATGTAAATGCCTTCAAAATGTATGTTACAGCTTTAATTGGCAATACAAGTTATCTAGGTGTTATCTAGGTGTTCTGGCTCTAGTTACACCATTAACATTAACTACTGTATGGCCATGTGTATGGCCATGTGGTGCACTGCGGTCTCTTTGGTTATCCTTGGATATAGTTCTGTCTGTTATTGACAACTGACTCTTTAGATTACAGTTGCAACACATTTTGAAAACCAAATTAAATCAAATACAATGAAAAAAACTCTTTCCGTGATTTGGACTTTCAAATAGTAAATGTGGCTACATGACTGTTTGGGTGATTTCCAGCTCAAAAAAGATAACTGCTTGAATTTTTTATGAATAGGCCCCTTTGTCTCTTCAGTTTTTTGACTTCAAGAAATGGATGATTTAGACTAACAATATGGTTGGTTATTGTATGGGGTTTTTGTCAATATCAAAATACTGTACTGTAGTGCCGACGAGTATTCTAAAACAAATCTGGGCAATCACCACAAGACCCAGGTACATGCTGGGTAGATGCTGCAACATTTCAGTGACATTTCTGCAGCAGACTAATGGCCATCAAATTAACAGCGGGGGGTCACTGGCAGCCCCATTCAACTGAAGGGACTGCCAGGACCCCTGCTGTTAATCTGATGGGCATTAGTTCTCTGCAGAAATGTCACTGAAATGTTGCAGCATGTACCCAGCATGTACCTGGATCTTGTTGGTGATAGCCCCAGCTTTTCCAAGGAAGATTAAGGCAAGTTTTAGAATACTCGTCGGCGCACCTGTACCAGCTGTATTTTTAGCGGGGGCCTTATACAGTAGTAAACTTATTTCAATACTTAGAAAAATATTCACATTGAATATATATTTATTTTTACTGTTTGGTCCTTCTAAAAACAGTTTGGTTTAATAAACACATTATGTTATTTTACACACATAAAACTGTGTGTATCCCAGGGATCAGAAGAATAACTAAATGTTTACCAACACATTATTTATGGTCTTTTGTCAGAATACATTCATGGCTTCATGCATGTCTTTATAAATCTCTGTTATGTTTCTTTTTCTCTGTGCTGTACAGTACCTTTGCTCTTTGACACCATGATCTTATTGTTTTTGTTTTCACTGTCACCCCACTGAGTGTTTCTTATTACAGTATATCTCTATTGCTGTATTTCTTCTGTGTGCTGTTTATATATGTACAGTACTTCCTTTAACATGCTGACTATCATACCTCACTATCTCTCCATCGTAATGATTTTCTGTCACCTCTGCTTCTCATATTTTTATTGTCTCGTAGCCTTTTCGTTACCAAGGTTAGCTGGCCACCCTCTGTAGCCAAGCACATTTCCTTAATTTTGCCATGCTTCTTTTAAATATGAGTCCCGTGAGCAACTTTCTTTGTACCCATGAAAACTATACAGTGTATATTATTTTGTGCAGCACATGTTTTGCTTTCCAGGTAGATTGCATATTGTGTGATCAAGAATAATGTCATAAGTATGTTTACAAATTACTTAATATTGTCCAAGACATCCTAGCCAATTATTCCTTGCATTAAAATTAATAATTGCAATATGTCCACTGAGTAAACTGATATCAGATATGTATAAGGTCACATACTTTTTTGGCTAATACAAATCCCAATTAGCAACACTAAATTTAGCGTAGTTTGAACTTGATGGATGTATGTCCTTTTTCAACCTCATCTATTATGTAATTACCACATGTAACTATGTAAGACTGTTCACACCTATATTTTTCAGGGCTGAAAGTATATATTTTCTTAAAGAGCATGACCCAAGCAATTCAAACATAGGTAAGATGTCTTTCCCGGCCACACATTTCTCTCCGGGAAGCTATTGAAAATTGTACATTTTATGATAAAACTTTCCCATCATCAACTTAGTGTAATCATGGAAAAGAATACTACATTTTGGTTCCCCAAGTACATTGAAACAGATATGTATAGCTTTACATACTGTACTGTTTTGGAAACAGAGGCCCCAAATTAGAATACGTGTGAAAAGCTCTTTACACCTGCAATTTGTAGGGCTAAACACAAAAGGTGCACACCATCATTGGCAAGGCAAAACCACACTCTAGCATAAAAATACCCCTATCAGTGTGTGTGTGTGGTGTTTACATTGTATATGTGTGTGTGTGTGTGTGTGTGTGTGTGTGTGTGTGTGTGTGTGTGTGTGTGTGTGTGTGTGTGGTGGGTGTGTGTGTGTGTGTGTGTGTGTGTGTGTGTGTGTGATTTGTGTGTGTGTGTGTGTGTGTGTGTGTGTATACGAGCCATCACTCACTCGTATTCTCCTTATGCTATCTGCGTAGTGTAGTGGTATCTGTACCGTGTTAGCCGAGCTTAATAATCAAAAATGAATAGCTACACTGATCTCTTCTTGGTGGTATTACAATGGAGAAAGCAGAAAGGTTCACTTAAACAGTGCTCTTGGAATGGTTACCTGTGACAGATAACATTCCAAGATGCACTGTTTTTAAGTGAAACCTTTTCTGCTTCATCCATTGTATTTATTTATTTATAAAATATTTTACCAGGAAGTAATACATTGAGAGTTACCTCTCGTTTTCAAGTATGTCCTGGGCACAGAGAGTAAAACAATAATACAATGGTTACAAGTACAGTTATATAAATGAACAAGGTATACATTATATACAAGACATTGCATGCACAGTTAAAGAAAATATATATTATGAGCGTATGAAACAGTTACAGACCAGATTAAGTGTGAGAACAGCCTAGATTTGAAAGAAACTTAAGCTGGTGGTGGATATGAGAGTCTCTGGTAGGTTTGTTCCAGTTTTGGGGTGCACGGAAGGGAAGGAGGAAAAGCCGGATACTTGTTGAGCCTTGGGACCATGAAAGTCTTTGGAGTCTGATCTCAGGTGATAGGTGCTGCATGTGGTAGGGGTGAGGAGCTTGTTCAGGTAGCTGGGTAGCTTGCCCAGAAAGTATTTGAGGGTGAGACAGGAAAGGTGAACTTTGCGCCTAGACTCTAGTGATGACCAATCTAGTTCTTTGAGCATTTCGCAGTGATGTGTGTGTTGTAGTTGCATTGGAGAAAAAACGACAAATTGAATTGTAGAGGGTGTCAAGTTTGCTAGGTGGGTTTGAGGAGCCAAGCCATATCTATGTCTCCATAGTCAATAATTGGCATTAGCATCTGCTGTGCATACGCTTTCTGACCAGTAGACTTAGGGAGGATTTGTTCCTGTAAAGGACCCCTAGTTTGGCATAGGCCTTGGTTGTCAGGGTATCAATGTGCATCCCGATGTTAAGTGGGAGTCAAACCATAAGCACCAGGTATTAAAACTAGTGACAGGTGTTAGGGTGGGTGATAGCGTTGTGTTCAATCAGGAGATCAGTCACTGGAAGCTTTACAAATTTAGTCTTGGTCCCAAATACCATTGTTACAGTCTCTTGTCAGTGTTAAAAACAGTTTTTTGGGAAATCCAGTTCTCGAGTCTCAAAAAGTCAGACTGAAGTATGTGTTGAAGGTCAAGAGGCTAGGATGTGTTGCATTAGGATTGTGTCATCTGCATACAGTGTATTGAGGCTTCCTTACAAGCTGTGGAAGATCATTAATGAAACTGAGAAGAGTAGGGGCCCCAGAACAGAGCCTTGCGGGACACCACAGGTGATATCGGGGTTGGAGTTTAGAGCCTGAGATGGACACATGTTGGGATCTTCCTGATAGGTGGACTGAAACCAGTTTTAAAGCATGTTCCCTATTCCAGAGCTCTGGAGTTTGTTAAGCAGGATAACATGATCAACTGTGTCAAAAGCCTTTGAAAATCTAGGAATACTGCACCAGTGAGTGTCCCCGTTCCATTCCACACTGGATTCTTTGCAAATTTAGCAGGCTAGTTACGGGAGTGTTTGGGACGAAACCCAGACTGGAATTGGCTAGGGAAATTTGTCTTGGTGTAGAAATCGCTTAATTGGGAGTGGACACATTTTTCCATGACTTGGATAGAATGGGAGAAGTGAGATTGGCCTGTAGTTTGAGACAGTGTTTTTGTCCCCACTTTGAAGATTGGGACAACTCTGGCAGTTTTCCAGTTTTAGGGATAGGCCTGCAGGCAGGATAGAGTTGACTATGGGCGCAATTGGTTTGGCAATGGCGGGGCACCAAGTCGTAGGAACCTAGATTTGTAGTAAGTCGGGTCACACATGGCTGCTTAGTTTTAGTTTGGAGCGCTTGTGTAATCTCCTCTTCAGATACTGGGCTAAATTGAAAATTGTGGGCAGTGTTGGGAGGGGGGGGGAACTGTAGGGATACTCCCAGGAGAGATTCATGTTTGGGGATTGTGCTGCGTTTCGCTAATAAGTTAGTGGCAACCACAAAGTAATCATTGAATGCATTTGCAATGTCAGTGGGGTTTGTCAGAGTAATATTCCCCCTTAGTGGATATTCTATTGGTTGTTGATGGTTAGGGGCTGAATATATTGTTGATAACCTTCCAGAAGTTAGCTGGGTTTGATGTATTTGGTGGAGATTGTACGAGTAATATTGTGCTTTTGCATGCCTTGTTTGCCTTGTGCACATGTTCCGCATGCATCTGTAGTGATTGAGATCCTTGGTAGTGCCAGTTACTTGTAGCTTTCCACAAGGCATCCCTGAACTGGTAGAGTGCTATAAGGTCAGTGTAACCCATGGAAGGTGGGCCCCCCGTACCTTATTTGCGTAGTGGAGCATGGGTATCGCAGAGTTTTAAGAACTCGGATTGGAAATAGTCGAGCGCAGAAATCGGGGTCGGGAATTAAAATCGATCTGTGCCATGGCAGTTGGTAAGGTCATCCAGAAATGTTGTGGGTTAAAGTTTTAAATGTTCTAGTGAGGAGAACTTTAGGGCTTGATTGGGCGGTTTATTTTCCTAACAGTACACTATTGCATGGTCACTGAAAATGTCAGGAAGGATGCCAGAGGATTGGATTCTGCTGGATTTGGGGAGAGAATCCAGTCAAGCAGGAATGGTTGTGCGATGTTCAGGTTTGTTCGTGTGGGTTGGGAAATGAGTTGCGTAGGTTAAGCGATTTAATTTGTGTGTGGATTTTGTGTTTTTAGGGTCAAGCCAATTGAAGTTGAAATCCCCAAGAACTAGCAGCTCACTCTTCTCTTCAGATGAAATGAGCCAAGAAAATGGGTGATATCAGTCAGGGATTGTAGAGGGGCTTTAGGGGGGCGGTGGGGTAGTGAGAAGCCGAGGCAAGATGGCTTAGAAAAGGGGAGGCAGATTTGCCAACTAGAGTTTCAAAAGAGGGTGGGCTTGGTGGGCAATTTAACAGTTGTAAATTGTAAGGTGTCTGCCAATAAAAATAACACCCCTCCTCCTCTCTGACCTATCTCTCCTAAAAATGGAGTATCCCTGAATGGCAATATGTGCATCGGGGTTTTAGGGCATAGCCATGTTCTGGTAACACCGCTGGAAGAAGAGATCGGTGTATCGCGAAAGCTTGCACAATAAAAGCATTTTGTTAGCCACAAAACGGTATGTTCTATTCGGTTTTATTATATATATAATATATATATATATATATATATATATATAAAGTCGCTGTGTTAAAATCATTAAAATGTTGATGTTCCAATTTTGTTTCTAGTTGTTAAGGGTCACATCACACATGCTTCCTTGAAATAGCTAATTTTGTGACCCTTCTAGTTAGGTCTGCAAAACTATGTGATTTCAACAAATAGCAACTAACAGAGGGACATGTAAATCCAATTTTCATTGGACAAACAGTTCAGTATTGAGGTGTGAAAACCTAAAAACGTATGTTGATACATCTGGAGATAATAAATACAGTAACACATATGGGCTTACATATGCAGAGAGCATAGATAAGAAATAGCCCATCTTCGGGTGAAAAAACAAGCCAAGAAATCCTTAAACTCGGGAGGAAAATGGCGCGATTTTTAAAAGTGCTCAACATTTTTCAGAGCTGGAAAACTCGCCAAACTCGTGGGCGGAACCTGAAACTCGCCATGATATAGGTGGTATTCCAGAAGCTCCGAATCGCTGGAACACGCAATAGTGCATTAGTATGGCGAGTTTCAAATAGCCAGGAAAGTGGCAATTAGCAGTTTTTTGCCGAAAGAGTTAACGACCGTTCTCGCATAACACCTTCACTAAAGGAAATCTTGGCTATTTTACAGCCATTTAAAACTTTTTTAACGTTCCTCTCTGCATAAGCCCCTATCTTCCATTCAAGTGTATGTAAGGGGGGTAGCAATTAAAAGGATTGAGGGCATGTCTGTAGAAATATTAGCTCAAAATGTTGGTTATTGTGAACATTCATACTACCTACACACAGTATAAGTATATGTGTAGTGAAAAAGCTTATGCATATTAGAGATTAAGGAGACATGAGATGGGTGTGTGTTAAAGAACCAAGTTTATGGCAATATGTCTATATTGAAAATCTAAAGCACAGTAAAAGAACTTGTGTGGTTGTTTTTGGCCAAACATCTTCATGATATATAAAAACTTAGGTGTGTACACACGTGCACTCCAATGGAAGACACACACAGTATTACTTATGTATATACATATGTGAAAAAGGTGGGGATAACGCTGCTGGTATATCACACCACTGCTGATATAAAAATTAAAGAGTTTTACCTTTTGGTGCTCACCTACTGCTAATCTGTGCGTCTAATGCTGGATCCAAGCATTGGTATAAAAGGTAGGTTAGAAGAAGCGCACAAAAGACTAGGATAGAGTCCAAACAACTTCATTTGTATTCAATACATCAGAGCCAGTGAGCACAGTGATTGTTTCAGGACCAACTGTCCTTTCTTTAGATGAAAACGTCACTGTGCTCACCGCTCTGATGTATTGAATACAAATAGAAGTTGTTTGGACTCTATCCTAATCTTTGTGTGCTTCTAACCTACCTTTTAGTGTATATACATACACATTGTGACGGGAGCTGTGACAGGCTATAATAACACCAAATAAACTGGGTTGAACTGAACGAGGCTTAGATATAATAAAGTATATTTATTCTTAAATAGGTGAACACACGAGATATACAAATAACAGACAAATGTGGACACTTACTTAAGGTTAGGACAGAAAGCCATCAGGAACAGATGGGCCATTTCTTCCATAATTCAGTTTCAGATGTTGACATCACAGCAAAACATGACGATCATACATGAGAAGACACATGAAGAACATTTGAGTAAGGGGTGACTCTGACTTATACCATTTCAACCCTTCTTACACTCAAGGCGCCGAGCTGTCAGCAAAAATCTCTTTGAAGGAGAGTTGGCTTCCGTAAGTGTGAAGACCGACACTAAAAAAAACACACCGCCCTTTTTCTTTCCCTTAGCATAAACAATCAGGACAGTTAGCCTTTAATCACCGGGCTATGTTAATTCTTGCAGGATGCTCTCCTGCCCTATTAGCATAGCATGATGGGGGTCTGCTTGTCAGAGCAGACCCAAAACCCCAATACATTTTAATACCTACACATATTAAAATACCCGGTTCTGGTAGGTCCAGCGGGTCCAAACTTTCCAGACCTTAAGCCGGAAGTGGTACACTATAGGGTCCAAATTTAGCCCGCTACGACCTTCGGAACCGGAGTTATACCAATATCACATAACCATTTCATATTTATTATAAAAATCTCCGCTAAAAAGAAATCTCCAGGTTTCACTAAATCCCCATTGAAAACCAACGGGCTCTGCCGCCATGGGCTTCAATGGAGGCAACTCCGCCGTGTGTAGTCAAGGGAGTTTCCCGCCATAGACTTTCAATGGGGAGGAACCGCCGCCATTGAAGTCTATGAGAAAATCCACAAATCTTTACCTTCGTCCATACTCCGTCTGGTTGGTCCGAGGGGGGTGGGAAGGGCATGCATTAAAGCGTGAACATTGGTATTTATGCCACCCAAATCCCACTCCCTCTGGTCCTTTCAAACGAGATATGGACTTAACACATTTACAACATTTTACACTTAGTCCGTTTTTCGCCATGCGGCTTTTTTACCCATTGGAATCAATGGCCACAGCGCCGCCATTGACAATTGCATGGTGCCCGCGTCGCCATTAGATTCAATGGTTGTGAACCTCCTCCGCTCGAACCTTTAAGGGGGTCCTCATTCCCGGACCGGTATGATCGTGTGTGGGGGTTCCTAAGGGTTGGACAAAAGAACTTTGATTCCCGGGGCCCTAGAACCCAAGATTCCCACGCCAATTGTCGTTGAACTTGACCGTAGTGAGTGAATAAACATCTTTTAAAGACATGTATATCCGCTTTTGCGGTCTGCGTTTTGGATGGCTGCAACCTGTTCCTTGAGGCCAGCGGTTGAGGAATCTCCATTGAAGTCAATGAGCCCTTGACTTACAATGGGAAACCCGCCGCGCCTCCTCTCTCGGACGCCACCTGCTGGTCGTCGCTGGAAAACAGGTCCAAAAAAAAAACCGCTAAGTTCTGCCATTAGAAAGCATGGAGGCTCAATGGCAACCTATGGATGGCTGCAAAATGGAGCCTGAAAGGTGGGAAATTACACAAAGGGCTATATAACTATTTTAACATTAACCCCTTCCCTCACCGAATCAAAAACCCTCTTGTCTGTGTGAGTGCAACACCAGATAACCATATCATTTACACCAGGGGAATAAAACCATTTGGATATTGAAGCAAGGCAAAACACATTACTGGACCTCAGTCCAGTTTAAACCCGCTTGCTTCCCTGATGAGAGTAGTAGGGTGGCCAAATGGGTGTAACCCCTTTAATATTCCGGGCCAAATCCTCTCTATGACACATTCATGCACACACTCTACAGTAGTCACTTCTCAACTATATTTTAATGCCGGTCAGACTGAATCATTATAAACTTCTGTTGATCTTCAGGTCACAAGTACATTTGGCTGGGGTCCTCATCAATGGTGTCATCCAGTAAATGCACCTGTTTTGGGGAGAAAAAATCTGGACACAGTTGCCTTTTGTTTATACCTTGTACATTACTGCAAGATTTCATTGAAAGTAACTATTTGCCTATAATCACATGCTTTGAGGGGACTCACTTCACAACAGTTCTTAATGGTATAAGACATGTCATCTGGAAACTAGTATCCCAAACGTCCTCTTCATACATATGTCTATATGATGTATAGCGCTATTGAATTCTAGGACATAAGAGAGCAACGCTCCGGTGAAGTAAATATGGCTTATAATTGAAACTACTAATTCTACAAAAAACAACTCAAAGAAAAAAGTTGGGCAACATTCGATTCGACAAAACGTAATATTATGATGATTGTCTTATTCGTACCTAATCACGTCGTCATGGACAGAGTTCTGTTGCTGGTCAGTACAAATTCGTGGAAGGATATATGTTTAGAATCGGCACCCTATCAGAGGATAAATAGATTCCTCAGGACCAATACCAGGCACTCCAATCAGCCTACTGTTACAGCACAGTGCCTCCATATTATGAGTAACCAAGCCGAAAAAAAACAACTATGGTAAGTGCAAAACTTCCAGCCCAATACCAGTGTGCAGGGGAATACATTAGCCAACCTCGTATATGCCTCAGCAGTTTGTATACGGCGAACAGAAAACAGACGATAGGAAACGAACAAAGCTACACTGCAAATGCAATTTATATGAATCAGAAACCCCATGATTGACTCCACCATGTACGTACAGTATATGCCTGGCATGAACAATGGATCCCAGCAATATAATTAATAAGTTCTCTAATACAGGTAAATATGATTTAATAGTACTTTATATACAGTATTGTCGGTAGTTTCGGGAAATGTTGAGAGCATAGTCCGCCTACCATATAGTACGATGCGCTAAGCTTACACAGATGCCGATGCCCTACCATAGATAATGATAGAAAATGTATATGTTTTATGTACTATTCATCATCTCATAATATCTGTAACAACGCCATGTGACATGGGTACGTGGTCATTTGACAATGCAGACTCGTCGTCGTTAAATGAGATGATGCAGGAAGCTGCCCTGCTCTCGGGTGCACGTGTTATAGTTTGTGCGAGGACACTAAATGGCGGCCTGAGAGACACTCAGAGCAGTCGTCAGACGGCAACAGTATACAACAGCAATTATAGCGCTGTGACTTTGGAGCATCTGCGGAACGTATTTTATGCGGCTGACTTGTGATTAATACAAGCATCTATAACTGACTATCTACCTAGCTACTTAATATGTGTTACTGACTCAGTAGATTACCATCTTATATACTGTGGTTACACTGACGATTGGGTACTAATGGCCACATGTGTGTTTCACGAGAGCTTCAATGAATCATGCTTATACCCACTTTATATGTGAAGTGAGACAGCATTGCTATTACTGATACAAACATGAGTGGGGTAGGTCTGGTTAAATGTGGCTACGTTAAAGGGATATATTATCTATCATCCACATACTACATACATGTGAGTTGGGCCACTATTGCCATTATATGTGATTACTATTTAAATTGTTAAGTATGATAAATGTGGTGATCATAGAGGTACATACCATGTTATTACCATAGATATACCAGAATACTGAAATTCTGTACCACATGTTTAATTCAATACACAGGACGATCTGATTTGCTATGAGTAATTTAATAATTTAAAGAAGAGAAGATTATTCTAGTTTTATTTTTATCTCAATAGCAATAATAACCACCTTTATTAGATAATTAATTTTATTATACACATTGTAAATATTCAACATCATTGCGTCGATGTGTCTGTATATAAAATCAATAAATAAAACGTTATTATTTGGCCAATATTAGGCTTTTAGTAGCAATTGTCCTCCTACAATGCTAGGAGCATTTGCTATTTGGAATTTTTTTGTACTCAAATCGCACTTAGACAATGAGGTCTGGTGAGATTACCCCACTAGTATTATGGAGCAATCTCGTCTGAGTGTGGCAGGCAATTAGAGGGACGTTTGTGAGAGCCTGTATCTCTCTTTCCTTTGTGCTTTTAGACCAGTGTTTGTAGCTGTATTTAGCATTTTCTATTTTCTCTCTTAAAACATCTCAGGTAGTTAGTGTAAAAGTCACAACTCTTTCAACTTGGTCCCATGATTGGTGGTACTGTATTCACTAGTTCACAGTACAAAGGCATACCCCGTATTGAATGTACACAAGGGCCAGTACACAATGTATATAAAGTCGAAAATGTACTTTAAAGTGAAGCTACATATGTTTCAGGACTTAGCGACTGCTTCGGTACAGATAGGGAGCAGGTATTGGGGGCGTTGATATCCTACAGAACGGTGCTCACCAGGCGCTATGCAACGAGCTAGCGCTTGGGCGTTTGCCATATTGGGAGGAGGGGAATCAGTCGCTTCACTACGTTGGGCAGTTGCTGTAGGGAGAGAAAGTACCGTTACTCGCGAAGCAGGCGACCGGGGTGATATGGGGCTACTTGAGGAATTAGTCCTTACTTCTGCTATATTACTTAAATATAGTGTCATTTAACCGGTGATGCCTTGTATGATGTATCTAATCTATCACTTGTACACACTAGAAAAATTCAGTTCTATATATATATAGTATATACATATGATTACTATATTATATATTTTTTTTTCCGCCATGGTGATTGTTTTTACCCCGTAACTTTCTTGCTCTGTATCATAATGGTAATTGGCCCAAACTACCGTACTTGACCCTGCCTCAAAAAATGCAGAATTTATAGTGTCCACTCCTGTCTCGCGCAGATCTATTGAAATTATAACATGTTAATACATTTTGCGTAGATTTTACGTCATTATTTTAATACCAAATTTGTATAATCAAAGATCCAAAATAAAACTGCAAATCTAACTACAACATATTTATGGCATGGTTTACACATGCCAAGAAATTTTTAAAGAATATAGCAAGAGGTTAATTTAGAGTCTGATAGCCCCTATACCGACGAAAAGTCCAAAGTTTACATTTTATTGAAATAGGCCCCAAAAGAGTCCAGAAGCAATCACTAAATAATTTATTATGATCAATCGTTAACGCTTGCGCGAAACCACAACAAGACATGCACCCCGTACTGAAGGGTGGGGAAGGTGAAGCCAAACACCCCAGCACGAGGAGGCGTGCCCTGGAAGGCGGATCCGGTCATGTCAGACGGGTCTGGTTGGAGAGAGAAGGTTTGCCTCATACTTGCCGGGGTCCTGGGTTTAGATAGCTGTGTTGTTGAATGAATCCGTAAAGCCAATGGTCTGGTGTGGAGATCGACAGTTGTGTGTAGTGGTCCGTAAGCATGGGGTGAAGTGGAGAGGTATAAGCGTAGTGAAGGTAAGCCCGGGTCAGAGCCAGGAGAGAGTCCCAAAAAAGCAGTGTAGGTCACGACGTCACAATGTGAGAGAATACGGAACACAAAGCAAAACAAAAACACGATAATTCCGCACAAGGCTTACACTTGGTTATGATCAGCAATTGCAACCTGAGACAGCAGGGTATTTAAACAGGCAGGAAAGCCAATCACACCGGAGACAGAGTGGGGAGCTACACCAGCGAGAGACGGGAGAGGTGCAGGAGGCAAGGGGCTCATTTAGGGCTTGACGCGCAAGATGGAGATGTTGAGCGAGTCACGCCCGATCACGCTGATGCGCGAAGGGCCAAGGTGCGTCCGAGGAGGTGGAGCCAAAGCGTTAGGGCGGCCATGATAGAAAGGAACAGAGAGAGGTGCACTAAAACGATATGTAACGGGAGGATTAGGCGCGCCGTGACCGAGACATCGGGAAGAGTGAGGGGAGAGGATCTGGAGGGTTGGGAGCGGCTCGGCACGCTCTAGATAAGAGAGGAGAAGGGAAACACGCGGCAAGGGACCGGTGTTCCCGATCTAACTAATATAATCAAGGCAGCCACCCTATGGTCTAGATTCTAGGACGTTTGAAGGACGGGCCGTTTGATGATTCCTTCAATGCCTGGAAATTGGAAAAAGGAAAAGTGTTCGTCAGCAGGTAAGGGGGGACATCGAACCCTGTACTCGTAAAAAACTGTAACCCCGTACCTCAGACCGAAAAAGGGTACCAAGAGGACCGAAAAGGCAAGCGCTGACATCGAAAAAGCCGAACCCTTTAACCCTTACACTAATAACCTTAACTCTTACCTCCTGACAATAAAAAAGAACGACGTACTCATTAAAACCCGAACGACTGGACCGCATTCAATGCAAACCTAACCCCGACTCCGGACCCGATAAACCCGAACACGGAGCCGGGAAAAACCCGATACGGTAAAGCCGAACCTATGAGCATACTTTGACAAACTAGCCTGAAAAACTTTAACCCGACCTAAAAAACGATTAACGGGCATTTCTTTTTTAAACACTGTTTAACCTTTTTGAATGTGAAGTGCATTGGAGTATTATATGTGTGATGTGCTGGGGCAGATATGAGGTGCAGGGGGTGTGTGATGTGCATGGGGTGTGGGGGGATGTGTGTTATGTGCACTGCAACACCGTCTGCGCTGGTATCTGCTGTCAGGCAGCTCTGCTGTGCGTGTCCCCCCTGCTCCTTCCCCTCATCCTAGTTACCCTCGGCCGGGCAACTGGCTCCCCGTTGCCTTCCTGCTCAGAAGCATAGGCAGCCGAGGCCATGTTCTGGCTGGGTCTCGGCCGCTGTTTTCTTGCACTGGTGGAGACCAGCCCGGGGCTTGCACTCCAGTCTAGACCACAAAGGCTTAGCTGGTGCAAGGAGATGAGGATCCTGGTGGGGGACGTGGACAGGCACAGGCTGCTGCTTTTTCCTTGGCTGGCACAGCTCTCAGTGGGTTCTTCATGCTGCTCCAGTCGAGGAGGTGGACGGTGGCGAGTCAAACTTTGCGCCTCCCATCCCCACATTTCGCGATCCAGAGGTCTCTGCACCTGGGTGAGAGGGGGGAGGCAGGGTGACAAACTAACTATAAATTAAGAAAAAATGTTTAAAACAATCCTGGTTGCTTCGGTTCTACTGAAATACAACCTACGCCTTATGAAACAAAGAGGGATCTTCCTAAATGCCACTTGGATTCCTCTTCTGGGTGCAAACCTCCAGCTCTGAATTGTTGCAGTGACGTTCTCATTCACATATTTTCATATAATAAATGTATGTCAATTAGGAGAGGCTAGCTAAATTAGATTTATTTACATTTATATTTTACATTATAAAAGATGCGTCTAAGAGGGGATATAATAAATAGGTAAACATAGGAGGGATGTTGATCCAGGGAGAAATTTGATTGCCAATTCTTGGAGTCAGGAAGGAATACATTTTTCCCCTTAAGAGATATCATTGGATAATATGGCACTGGGGTTTTTTGTTTTCCTTCCTCTGGATCAATATACTGTAAGTACGGATATAGGATAAAGTATCTGTCGTCTAAATTTGACATAGGTTGAACTTGATGTACGCATGTCTTTTTCCAACCTTATCTACTATGTAACTTTGAGACAATGACTAATTGTAGTAAAGTATAAATGCAATGCAATAAAAAACTGTTAGCAAAAACTAATATTGTTATTAGTTCTTATTAGGAATTTATTCAATTTCTTTAATTGGGGGTGGGGCCAGGGGTGAGTAGCTTTTTTGGTAATTTGTCAAGCCATGTGTGTGTGTTTGTGTGTGTGGGTGTGGTGTATGTGTCGTATACGGGGGGTGTGTATAATAGTATAAAAAATGTAAGAATTAATATGATATAAAATATAGGGTGATGGAAAAATATATATATATAGGGGAATATTTGGACAGACCCAGGGGGATTTTAATACAGTACCATAGAAATAGGGCTCCCAGGATACTGAACAGTTTCTATCCTGTTTAGGCTGGAAAGTGCAGCCTCATAATACATGCACTCCATCCCACAGTTTGGCAAGTGCTGGAACTGAGGGATGAGGAATCCAGACCAGAGTTTGTCTGCTGCCTGATTTCTGTCACCTGTCCTGCTAGTTAGAAATCAGGTATTTAAGACTGATTTCCTGGTTCCTCTTCCCTCTCCCCAAGAGCCTGGAGGCAGGAAGACTGCTGGAAGCAGAGAGGGGAAAGCCTCTCCCCAAACAGGTTAAACCATTCTACCCCTTTTTTCTAAAACTGCAAAGTTCCTTATTTTTGTTGTTGGAAGTGGAAAAGCCACTCAGGGAAACCTTAGTTAAGTTAGTGCTCAGGTGAGCAGGATTTTGTTTTGCTTTTGTTTCTTTTGTATAAACTGTGGCAATAGTACTGTATGATGTGGGAGAGAGGCACTCGATAAGATAACTCTGCACTACAAATACAAAAAAAATCACCTGATTATGAACCTAAAGGAAGGACATAGAAAGTGGTAGATGCATGCAATAAGCAGAGAGTGATACAAAGACAAATCTAATGCACAGCCCTAGATAAACGAGAAATAGTCAACGCCAATAAAGAAACTCATCTACATTGAGCTACTTATTCTGTCCACGCTTTCACACAGAAAAATGGGATTCATCTGGGTCACCCCGGTTACATGACCGGACTCTCCGCAGATTCAGAGAATCAGATGCAGGGTAAATGCTGCAGGAGAAGTGTATGCACGCTGGTTGCTGAGTACTTCAGTACTGGGTACATTTGGACAATCATGCCCCTCATATTCCTGCCCGTTTTATAACTGAATAGAGGCTACGCACTGGTTTTCTTAGACATATCTTTGGTCACTGGTGAGACTATCCCATCTACAATCAATTGCTTTTCTAATGATGCTTGAACTTGTAGAAAATGTGTTAGTGATGATAAATTTGCCATCTTCCTATTGTTGTTAGATTTCAAGAGATCCTGGTGTTCATCCACATAACAGTGAGCAAAGAGAACACGTGTAATCCACGTCTATCTAAAAAAAACAGTTAAGCGAGAAATTGACATTGAGTCCTCTTGGAGCAACAGTGTTCAAAGTATAAATACAAAACCATACCCTTCTCAAGACTGCTTGCCACCTTTTGGGGAATGTTTTATCTGATCAAACAGAATACACCTTAAACTGGCTACTGTATACTTTTTCTTGAAGAAACATTATGCAGTAGCCAGTTTAAAGTATATGCCAATACAAGAGAACTCAATGTCAATTTTTCGTTTAACTATTTTTTAGATGCTGATTACTGTACGTGTTGTTTGTTCACTGTTATGTTTTAGATTTATTACATACCCTTAGACCACACTATGCCCATGTATATGGCCATAAAGTGTTACCTCTGTATTGTTTATGAAACAATTTTGTCATATAATACCCAGGTGCACTACTACTGTAGGTGCGTTCTGTTCCCTATTTGCTACACCTTTTTACTCTGCCAGAATGTATGAATATGATTTTTGACCTCAGGGTTATGACCTGGAGGGAATATGACTCGCACTCCTTATACTTTGCTGGTGTATAACATGGTTGTAATAGTGCTTGTCATTGAATATCTATTTGACCCCCAATGTGTCTCGTAGTGTATACCGAGTATGAATAGGATGGTTTGATGTAAATGCCTTCAAAATGTATTATGTTACAGTCTTAATTGGCAATACAAGTTATCTAGGTGTTATCTAGGTGTTCTGGTCTAGTTACACATTAACATTAACTACTGTATGGCCATGTGTATGGCCATGTGGTGCACTGCGGTCTCTTTGGTTATCCTTGGATATAGTTCTGTCTGTTATTGACAACTGACTCTTTAGATTACAGTTGCAACACATTTTGAAAACCAAATTAAATCACAATACAATGAAAAAAACTCTTTCCGTGATTTGGACTTTCAAATAGTAAATGTGGCTACATGACTGTTTGGGTGATTTCCAGCTCAAAAAAAGTAACTGCTTGAATTTTTTATGAATAGGCCCCTTTGTCTCTTCAGTCTTTTTTGACTTCAAGAAATGGCATGATTTAGACTACAATATGGTTGGTTATTGTATGGGGTTTTGTCAAATATCAAAATACTGTACTGTAGTGCCGACGAGTATTCTAAAACAAATCTGGGGCAATCACCAACAAGACCCAGGTACATGCTGGGTAGATGCTGCAACATTTCAGTGACATTTCTGCAGGCAGACTAATGGCCCATCAAATTAACAGCGGGGGTCACTGGCAGCCCCATTCAAACTGAATGGGACTGCCAGGGACCCCTGCTGTGTTAATCTGATGGGCCATTAGTCTCTGCAGAAATGTCACTGAAATGTTGCAGCATGTACCCAGCATGTACCTGGATCTTGTTGGTGATAGCCCCAGCTTTTCCAAGGCAAGATTAAGGCAAGTTTTAGAATACTCGTCGGCGCACCTGTACCAAGCTGTATTTTTAGCGGGGGCCTTATACAGTAGTAAACTTATTTCAATACTTAGAAAAAATATTCACATTGAATTATATATTTATTTTTACTGTTTGGTCCTTCTAAAACAGTTTGGTTTAAATATCCATTATGTTATTTTCACACACAATAAAACTGTGTGTATCCCAGGGATCAAGAAAAGAATAACTAAAATGTTTACCAACACATTATTTATGGTCTTTTGTCAGAATACATTCATGGCTTCATGCATGTCTTTATAAATCTCTGTTATGTTTCTTTTTCTCTGTGCTGTACAGTACCTTTGCTCTTTGACACCATGTATCTTATTGTTTTTTTGTTTTTCACTGTCACCCCACTGAGTGTTTCTTATTACAGTATATCTCTATTGCTGTATTTCTCTCTCGTGCTGTTTATCTTATGTACAGTACTTCCTTTAACATGCTGACTCTCATCCTCACTATCTCTCCATCGTAATGATTTTCTGTCACCCTCTGCTTCTCATATTTTTATTGTCTCGTAGCCTTTTCGTTACCAAGGTTAGCTGCCACCTCTGTAGCCAAGCACATTTCCTTAATTTTGCCATTTGCTTCTTTAAATATGAGTCCCGTGAGCAACTTTCTTTGTACCCATGAAAACTATACAGTGTATATTATTTTTGTGCAGCACATGTTTTGCTTTCCAGGTAGATTGCATATTGTGTGATCAAGATATAATGTCATAAGTATGTTTACAAAATTACTTAATATTGTCCAAGACATCACTAGCCAATTAATTCCTTGCATTAAAATTAATAATTGCAATATGTCCACTGAGTAAACTGATATCAGATATGTATAAGGTCACATACTTTTTTGGCTAATACAAATCCCAAATTAGCAACACTAAATTTAGCGTAGTTTGAACTTGATGGATGTATGTCCTTTTTCAACCTCATCTATTATGTAATTACCACATGTAACTATGTAAGACTGTTCACACCTATATTTTTCAGGGCTGAAAGTATATATTTTCTTAAAGAGCATGACCCAAGCAATTCAAACATAGGTAAGATGTCTTTCCCGGCACACATTTCTCTCCGGGAAGCTATTGAAAATTGTACATTTTATGATAAAACTTTCCCTCATCAACTTAGTGTAATCATGGAAAAGAATACTACATTTTGGTTCCCCAAGTACATTGAAAACAGATATGTATAGCTTTACATACTGTACTGTTTTGGCAAACAGAGGCCCCAAATTAGTAATACTGTGTAAAAGCTCTTTACACCTGCAATTTGTAGGGCTAAACACAAAAGGTGCACACCATCATTGGCAAGGCAAAACCACACTCTAGCATAAAAATACCCCTATCAGTGTGTGTGTGTGTGTGTTTACATTGTATATGTGTGTGTGTGTGTGTGTGTGTGTGTGTGATATGTGTGTGTGTGTGTGTGTGTGTGTGTGTGTGTGTGTGTGTGTGTGTTTGTGTGTGATTGTGTGTGTGTGTGTGTGTGTGTGTGTGTATACGAGCCATCACTCACTCGTATTCTCCTTATGCTATCTGCGTAGTGTAGTGGTATCTGTACCGTGTTAGCCGAGCTTAATAATCAAAAATGAATAGCTACACTGATCTCTTCTTCCGGTGGTATTACAATGGAGAAAGCAGAAAAGGTTTCACTTAAAACAGTGCATCTTGGAATGTTACCTGTGACAGATAACATTCCAAGATGCACTGTTTTTAAGTGAAACCTTTTCTGCTTCATCCATTGTATTTATTTATTTATAAAATATTTTACCAGGAAGTAATACATTGAGAGTTACCTCTCGTTTTCAAGTATGTCCTGGGCACAGAGTAAAACAAATAATACATGGTTACAAGTACAGTTATATAAATGAACAAGGTATACATTATATACAAGACATTGCATGCACAGTTAAAGAAAATATATATTATGAGCGTATGAAACAGTTACAGACCAGATTAAAGTGTGAGACAGCCTTAGATTTGAAAGAACTTAAGCTGGTGGTGGATATGAGAGTCTCTGGTAGGTTGTTCCAGTTTTGGGGTGCACGGAAGGAGAAGGAGGAACAGCCGGATACTTTGTTGAGCCTTGGGACCATGAATAGTCTTTTGGAGTCTGATCTCAGGTGATAGGTGCTGCATGTGGTAGGGGTGAGGAGCTTGTTCAGGTAGCTGGGTAGCTTGCCCAGAAAGTATTTGAGGGTGAGACAGGAAAGGTGAACTTTGCGCCTAGACTCTAGTGATGACCAATCTAGTTCTTTGAGCATTTCGCAGTGATGTGTGTTGTAGTTGCATTGGAGAACAAAACGACAAATTGAATTGTAGAGGGTGTCAAGTTTGCTAAGGTGGGTTTGAGGAGCCAAGCCATATACTATGTCTCCATAGTCAATAATTGGCATTAGCATCTGCTGTGCAATACGCTTTCTGACCAGTAGACTTAGGGAGGATTTGTTCCTGTAAAGTACCCCTAGTTTGGCATAGGCCTTGGTTGTCAGGGTATCAATGTGCATCCCGAATGTTAAGTGGGAGTCAAACCATAAGCCCAGGTATTTAAAACTAGTGACAGGTGTTAGGGTGGTGATAGCGTTGGTTCTAATCAGGAGCTCAGTCACTGGAAGCTTTACAAATTTAGTCTTGGTCCCAAATACCATTGTTACAGTCTTGTCAGTGTTTAAAAACAGTTTGTTTTGGGAAATCCAGTTTTCGAGTCTCAAAAAGTCAGACTGAAGTATGTGTTGAAGGTCAGAGAGGCTATGGCTGTGTGCATATAGGATTGTGTCATCTGCATACATGTGTATTGAGGCTTCCTTACAAGCTGTGGGAAGATCATTAATGAACACTGAGAAGAGTAGGGGCCCCAGAACAGAGCCTTGCGGGACACCACAGGTGATATCCAGGGGGTTGGAGTTAGAGCCTGAGATGGACACATGTTGGGATCTTCCTGATAGGTAGGACTGAAACCAGTTTAAAGCATGTTTCCCTATTCCAGAGCTCTGGAGTTTGTTAAGCAGGATAACATGATCAACTGTGTCAAAAGCCTTTGCAAAATCTAGGAATACTGCACCAGTGAGTTGTCCCCGTTCCATTCCACACTGGATTTCTTTGCAAACTTTTAGCAGGCTAGTTACGGTGGAGTGTTTGGGACGAAACCCAGACTGGAATTGGCTAGGGAAATTTGTCTTGGTGTAGAAATCGCTTAATTGGGAGTGGACACATTTTTCCATGACTTTGGATAGAATTGGGAGAAGTGAGATTGGCCTGTAGTTTGAGACAGTGTTTTTGTCCCCACTTTTGAAGATTGGGACAACTCTGGCAGTTTTCCAGTTCTTAGGGATATGGCCTGCAGGCAGGATAGAGTTGACTATGGACGCAATTGGTTTGGCAATGGCTGGGGCACCAAGTCGTAGGAACCTAGATTGTAGTAAGTCGGGTCCACATTGGCTGCTTAGTTTTAGTTTGAGGAGCGCTTGTGTAATCTCCTCTTCAGATACTGGGCTAAATTGAAAATTGTGGGCAGTGTTGGGAGGGGGGGGGAACTGTAGGGATACTCCCAGGATGAGATTCATGTTTGGGGATTGTGCTGCGTTTCGCTAATAAGTTAGTGGCACACCCCACAAAGTAATCATTGAATGCATTTGCAATGTCAGTGGGGTTTGTCAGAGTAATATCCCCCTTAGTGATATTACTTGGTTGTTGATGGTTAGGAGGCTGGAATATATTGTTGATAACCTTCCAGAAGTTAGCTGGGTTTGATGTATTTTGGTGGAGATTGTCAGAGTAATATTGTGCTTTTGCATGCCTTGTTTGCCTTGTGCACATGTTCCGCATGCATCTGTAGTGATTGAGATCCTTGGTAGTGCCAGTTACTTTGTAGCTTTTCCACAAGGCATCCCTGAACTGGTAGAGTGCTATAAGGTCAGGTGTAACCCATGGAAGGTGGGCCCCCCGTACCCTTATTTTGCGTAGTGGAGCATGGGTATCGCAGAGTTTTAAGAACTCGGATTGGAAATAGTCGAGCGCAGAATCGGGGTCGGGAATTAAATCGAATCTGTGCCATGGGCAGTTGGTAAGGTCATCCAGAAACTGTTGTGGGTTAAAGTTTTTAAATGTTCTAGTGAGGAGAACTTTAGGGCTTGATTGGGGCGGTTTAATTTTCCTTACACAGTACACTATTGCATGGTCACTGAAAATGTCAGGAAGGATGCCAGAGGATTGGATTCTGCTGGGATTTGGGGAGAGAATCCAGTCAAGCAAGGAATGGTTGTGCGATTTCAGGTTTGTTCGTGTGGGTTGGGAAATGAGTTGCGGTAGGTTAAGCGATTTAATTTGTGTGTGGATTTTGTGGTTTTTAGGGTCAAGCCAATTGAAGTTGAAATCCCCAAGAACTAGCAGCTCACTCTTCTCATTCAGAGATGAAATGGAGCCAAGAAATTGGGTGATATCAGTCAGGGATTGTAGAGGGGCTTTAGGGGGGCGGTAGAAGCCAGCGAGCAAGATGGGCTTAGAAAAGGGGAGGCAGATTTTGCCAACTAGAGTTTCAAAAGAGGGTGGGCTTGGTGGGCAATTTAACAGTGTAAATTGTAAGGTGTCTGCAATATAAAATAACACCCCTCCTCCTCTCTTTGACCTATCTCTCCTAAAAATGGAGTATCCCTGAATGGCAATATGTGCATCAGGGGTTTTAGGGCATAGCCATGTTTCTGTAACACCGCTGGAAGAAGAGATCGGTGTATCGCGAAAGCTTGCACAAATAAAAGCATTTTGTTAGCCACAAAACGGTATCGTCTATTCGTTTTTTATTTATATATATATATATATATATATATATATATATATATATAAAGTTCGCTGTGTTAAAATCAATAAAATGTTGATGTTCCAATTTTGTTTTCTAGTTGTTAATGGGTCACATCACACATGCTTCCTTTGAAATAGCTAATTATTGTGACCCTTCTAAGTTTAGTCTGCAAACTATGTGATTTCATACAAATAGCAACTAACAGGGAGTACATGTAAATCCAATTTTCATTGGACAAACAAGTTCAGTATTGATGTGAAAACCTAAACAACGTATGTTTGATACATCTGGAGTATAATAAATACAGTAACACTATGGGGCTTACTATATGCAGAGAGCATAGATAAGGAAATAGCGCCATCTTCTGGTGAAAAAACAAGCCAGAAATCCTTAAACTCGGGAGAAAATGGCGCGATTTTTAAAAGTGCTCAGAACATTTTTCAGAGCTGTAAAACTCGCCAAACTCGTGGCGAGAACCTGAAACTCGCCATGCTAATATAGCGTGGTATTCCAGAAGCTCCGAATCGCTGGAACACGCCAATATGTGCATTAGTATGGCGAGTTTCAAATAGCCAGGAAAGTTGGCAATTAGCAGTTTTTTGCCGAAATGAGTTAACGACGTTCTCTGCATAACACCTTCACTAACGGCAAATCTGTGGCTATTTTACAGCCATTTTAAACTTTTTTAACGTTCCTCTCTGCATAAGCCCCTATATTCCATACAGTGTATGTAAGGGGGGTAGCAATTAAAAGGATTGAGGGCATGTCTGTAGAAATATTAGCTCAAAATGTTGGTTATTGTGAACATTCATACTACCTACACACAGTATAAGTATATGTGTAGTGAAAAAGCTTATGCATATTAGAGATTAAGGAGACATGAGATGGAGTGTGTTAAAGAACCAATGTTATGGCAATATGTCTAAATATTGAAAATCTAAAGCACAGTAAGAACTTTGTGTGGTTGTTTTTGGCCAAACATTCTTCATGATATTATAAAACTTCAGGTGTACACACGTGCACTCCAATGGAAAGACACACACAGTATACTTATGTATATACATACATGTGAAAAAGGTGGGTATAACTGCTGCTGGTATATCACACCACTGCTGATAATAAAAATTAAAGAGTTTTACCTTTTGGTGCTCACCTACTGCTAATCTGTGCGTCTCAATGCTGGATCCAAGCATTGGTATAAAAGGTAGGTTAGAAGAAGCGCACAAAAGACTAGGATAGAGTCCAAACAACTTCTATTTGTATTCAATACATCAGAGCCAGTGAGCACAGTGATGTTTCAGGACCAACTGTCCTTTCTTTAGATGAAAACGTCACTGTGCTCACCGGCTCTGATGTATTGAATACAAATAGAAGTTGTTTGGACTCTATCCTAATCTTTTGTGTGCTTCTAACCTACCTTTTAGTGTATATACATACACATTGTGACGGGAGCTTTGTGACAGGCTATAATAATACACCAAATAACTGGGTTGAACTGAACGAGGCTTAGATATAATAAAGTATATTTATTCCTTAAATAGGTGAACACACGAGATATACAAATAACAGACAAAATGTGGACACTTACTTAAAGGTTAGGACAAGAAAGCCATCAGGATACAGGATGGGCCATTTCTTCCATAATTCAGTTTCAGATGTTGACATCACAGCAATACATGAAGATCATACATGAAGACACATGAAGAACATTTGAGTAAGGGGTGACTCTGACTTATATACCATTTCAACCCTTCTCTTACACTCAAGGCGCCGAGCTGTCTAGCAAAAATCTCTTTGAAGGAGACGTTGGCTTCCCTGTAAGTGTGAAGACCGACACTTAAAAAAACACTCAGCCCTTTTGTTCTTTCCCTTAGCATAAACAATCAGGACAGTTAGCCTTTAATCACCGGGCTATGTTAATTCTTGCAGGATGCTCTCCCTGCCCTATTAGCATAGCAGATGGGGGTCTGCATTGTCAGAGCAGACCCAAAACCCCATATACATTTTAATACCTACACATATTAAAATACCCGGTTCTGGTAGGTCCAGCGGGTCCAAACTTTCCAGACCTTAATGCCGGAAGTGGTACACTATAGGGTCCAAATTTCAGCCCGCTACGACCTTCGGAACCGGAGTTATACAAATATCACATAAACCATTTCATATTTTATTATAAAAATCTCCGCTAAAAAGAAATCTCAGCGTTTCACTAAATCCCCATTGAAAACAACGGGCTCTGCCGCCATGGGCTTCAATGGAGCAACTCCGCCGTTGTAGTCAAGGGAGTTTCCCGCCATAGACTTTCAATGGAGGAACCGCCGCCATTGAAGTCTATGAGAAAATCCACAAATCTTTACCTTCGTCCATACTCCGTCTGGTTGGTCCGAGGGGGGTGGGAAGGGGCATGCATTAAAGCCGGAACATTGGCTATATGCCACCCAAATCCCATCCCTCTGGTCCTTTCAGAACCGGAGATATGGACTTACACATTTCAACATTTTACACTTAGTCGTTTTTCGCCATGCGGCTTTTACCCATTGGAATCAATGGCCAGCGCCGCCATTGACAATGCATGGTGCCCGTCGCCATTAGATTCAATGGTGTGAACCTCCTCCGCTCGAACCTTTAAGGGGGTCCCTCATTCCCGGACCCGGTATGGATCGTGTGTGGGGGTTCCTAAGGGTTAGGGACAAAAAGAACTTTATTCCCAGGGGCCCTAGAACCCAAGATTCCCACGCCAATTGTCGTTGAACTTGACCGTAGTGATTAAACTCTTTTAAAAGACATTGTATCCGCTTTTGCGGTCTGCGGTTTGGATGGCTGCCAACCTGTTCCTTGAGGCCAGCGTTGAGGAATCTCCATTGAAGTCAATGAGCCCATTGACTTACAATGGGAAACCGCCGCTCCTCCTCTCGGACGCCACCTGCTGGTCGTCGCTGGAAAACAGGTCCAAAACCGCTACTTCTGCCATTAGAAAGCATGGAGGCTCAATGGCAACCTATGGATGGCTGCAAAATGGAGCCTGAAAAGGTGGGAAAATTACACAAAGGGCTATAATCACTATTTTAACATTAACCCCTTCCCTCCCGCATCAACCCTCTTGTATGTGTGAGTGCAAACACCAGGATAACACAATACATTTACACAGGGGAATAAACATTTGGATATTGAAGCAAGGCAAAACACATTACTGGACCTCAGTCCAGTTAACCCCTTGCTTCCCTGATGAGAGTAGAGGGTGGCCAAATGGGGTGTAACCCCTTTAATCCCGGGCCAAATCCTCTCTATCATGACACATTCATGCACACACTCTACAGTAGTCACTTCTCAACTATATTTTAATTGCCGGTCAGACTGAATCATTATAATACTTCTGTTGATCTTCAAGGTCACAATTAATACATTTGGCTGGGGTCCTCTCAATGGTGTCATCCAGTAAATGCACCTGTTTTGGGGAGAAAAAAATCTGGACACATTGCCTTTTGTTTTATGACCTTGTACATTACTGCACAGATTCATTGAAAGTAACTATTTTTCCTATAATACAACATGCTTTGAGGGACTCACTTTCACAACAGTTCTTAATGGTATAAGACATGTCATTGGAAACTAGTCTGCCCAAACGTCCTCTTCATACATATGTCTATATGATGTATAGCGCTATTGAATTCTAGGACGATAAGAGAGCAACGCTCCGTGAAATCTATGGCTATATAATTGACAACTACTAATTCTACAAAGAAACAACTAAAGAAAAAAGTTGGCAACATTCGATTCGACAAAACGTAACTATTAATGATTGCTTTATTCGTACACTATCACGTCATGGACAGAGGTTCTGTTGCTGGTCAGTACATAAATCGTGGAAGGATATGTTTGATCACGGCACCTATCAGAGGATAAATAGATTCCTCAGGACCAATACCAGGCACTCCAATCAGCCTACTGTACAGCACAGTGCCTCACATATTATGATTACCAAGCCGAAAAAAAACAACTATGGTAACGTGCAAAACTTCCAGCCCAAATACCAGTGTGCAGGGGAATACATTAGCCAACCTCCGTATATGCCTCAGCCTGTGTACCGGGCAGAAAATGAGGAATACGAACAAAGCTACACTGGAAATGCAATTTATATGAATCAGAACCCCATGATTGACTCCACCATGTACGTACAGTATATGCCTGGCATGAACAATGGATCCCAGCAATATAATTAATAAGTTCTCTAATACAGGTAAATATGATTTAATAGTACTTTATATACAGTATTGTCGAGTAGTTCGGGAAATGTGAGAGCATAGTCCGCCTACCATATAGTACGCATGCGCTAAGCTACACAGATGCCGATGCCTACCATAGATAATGATAGAAAATGTATATGTTTTATGTACTATTCATCATCTCATAATATCGATGTAACAACGCCATGTGACATGGGTACGTGGTCATTTGACAATGCAGACTCGTTACTATGAGATGATGCAGGAAGCTGCCCTGCTCTCGGGTGCACGTGTTATAGTTTGTGCGAGGACACTATAATGGCGGCCCTGAGAGACACTCAGAGGCAGGTACAGACGAGCCACAGTATACAACAGCAATTATAGCGCTGTGATTTTGAGCATCTGCGGAACGTATTTTTATGCGGCTAGCTTGTGATTAATACAAGCAATCTATAACTACTATCTACCTAGCTACTTAATAGTGTGTTACTGACTCAGTAGATTACCATCTTATATACTGTGGTTACACTGACGATTTGGGTACTAATTGCCACATGTTGTTTCACGAGCTCTCAAATGAATCATGCTTATACCACTTTATATGTGAAGTGAGCACAGCATTGCTATTACTGATTACAAACATTGAGTGGGGTAGGTCTGGTTAAATGTGGCTACGTTAAAGGGATAAATATTATCTATCATCCACATCACTACATACATGTGAGTTGGGCACACTATTGCCATTATATGTGATTACTATTTAAAGTGTTAAGTATGATAAATGTGGTGACTCATAGAGGTACATACCATTTATTACCATAGATATACCCAGATATACTGAATATCTGTACTCACATGTTTCTAATTATACACAGGACGATTCTGATTTGCTATGAGTAATTTAATTAATTAAAAGAAGAGAAGTATTATTCTAGTTTATTTCTTATCTCAATAGCAATAATAACCACGTTTTATTAGATAATTAATTTTATTATACACATTGTAAATATTCACATCATTGCGTCGATGTTCTGTATATAAAATCAATAAAACGTTATTATTTTGGCCAATTATAGGCTTTTATTAGCAATTGTCCTCCTACAATGCTAGGAGCATTTGCTATTTGGAATTTTGTACTCAAATAGCCACTTTAGACAATTGAGTCTGGGAGTATTTACCCCACTATATTATGACAATCCTCTGAGTGCAGCAAATAGGGACCTTTGGGAGATCCTGTGATCTCCTTTCTTTGTGCTTTAGACCATGTTGTTTGTACCTGTATTTTACATTTTCTATTTTCACTTAAAACATCTCAGGTAGTATACAGTATAACCTTTCACTTGTCCCATTATTGTGGACTGTATTCACTAGCACAGTACAGGCATACCCCGTATTAATGTACACAATGGGTCCAGAAAATGTATATAAAGCGAAAATGTACTTAAAGTGAAGCACTACCTTTTTTCCACTTATCGATGCTTCGGTACAGATAGGGAGCAGGTATTGCTGTTCAGGACGTGCTCACAGGCGCATGCACGAGCTGCCGTTTGCCTATTGGGCGAGGGGAATCAGCGCTTCACTACTGCGGCAGTCTGTAGGGCAGAATAAGTATCCGTACTCGCGAAGCAGGACACGGGGTATGGGGCTATTGAAAATATGTCCTTACTTGCTAATGTACTTAAAGTAAGTGTCCTTAAACCGGTGTATGCCTGTAGTGCTTATATCTATCACTTGTCAACACTGAAAAATTCAGTCATATATATATATATATATATATATATATATATATTTTTTTTTCCGCCATTGGTGATTGTTTTCCGTAACTTTCTTGCTCTGTACATAATGTACATGGGCAGACTACCGATCTTGCCTGCCTCAAAAACTGCAAGATTTTAGTTGTCAATTCCTGTCTCGCAGTCTATTGAATTAAATGTGAATACATTTTGCTAGATTTACTCATTTTAATACCAAATTTGTATATCACACAGATGCCAAAATAAAACTGCTATCTAACATACACATATTATGGCATGGTTTACACATGCAAGAAATTTTTAATGAATATAGCAAGATGTAATTTAGAGTGATAGCCCCTATTACCGCTCGAAAAGTCAAAGTTTACATTTTATTGAATAGGCCCCAAAGAGTCAGAAGCAATCACCTAAAATAATTTATTATGATCTAATTGTAACGCTTGCGCGAACCCACAAACAAGACATGACCCCGGTACTGAGGTGGGAAGGTTAGAGCCATACACCCACAGCAGCGGAGGCGTGCCTGGAAGGCGGATAGTCAGTGTAGCCGGGTCTGGTTTGGAGAGAGAAGGTTATTCCTGTATACTTGCCGGGGTCCTGGGTTATAGATAGCTGTGTTGTTGAAGTCCGTAAGCCAATGGTCTGGTGTGGAGAAGACAGTGTAGTAGTGGTCCGTAAGCCTTGGTCGTGGAGTGGAGAGGTAAGCGTAGTCGAGGGTAAGCCAGGGTCAGAGCCAGAGAGAGTCCACAAACAAGCCGGGTCGGTACACGAAGGGTCACACTTTGAGAGAATACTGGAACAAAGCAAAACAAAACACAGGATCCGCACAAGGCTACACTTGGTTATGCTCAGCAATGCAACTGAGCACTAGCAGGGTATTTAAACAGGCAGAAAGCCAATCACACCGGAGACAGAGTGGGGCGCTACCCCAGCGGAGACCGGGATAGGTGCAGGAGGCAAGGGGCTCATTAGGGCTTGACGCGCAGCTGGAGATTCTTGCGCGACGTCACGCGATCACGCTGAGCGCGAAGGGGCACGGTGCGTCCGAGGAGGTGGAGCCAAGCTCTGGCAGCAGCATATGAAGAGCGGGTGCACACACGCTCTGTAACGGGAGCAGGGGTGCGCGCACTGGAAGCGAGGGGAGCGGAGGCAGCGGTAGCTGCGGCACTTCTGATAAGAGAAGGGAACACGCTGCAAGGGACGTGTTCCCCGATTCCTCACACTAATATAATCCAATGCAGCCACTATTGGTCTCGATTCTATGACATTTGAATGAGGCCGTTTTGCTGCTGCTTCACTGCCTGGAAATTTGGCAACCGGAACAGTTTTCGTCACAGGTAATGTGTCCTCTAACCCTTTACTCTAAAAACCTTAACCCCTTACCTCCTTACCTTAAAAACATTTACCCCTTACCCTAAAATTCATATCTTCTTACACTAAAAAGCCTAACCCTTTAACCCCTTACACTAATAACCTTAACCTCTTACCTCCTTACACTAAAAATAACTCCTTACCATTAAAACCCTAACCTTACTGTACCTCCATCAATTTCAAACCTTAACCCCTTACCTCCTTACCCTATAAACCTTAACACCTTATCCTTAAAACCCTAACCTTAACTCCTTAACCTATAAACTTTTACAACTATCCTAAAAACTTTAACCCTTACCCTAAAAAGCTTAACCTGTCAATTCCTTTTTTTAAACACTTTAACCTTTTAAACATTTACCCCTTAGCCTAAAAAACCTTTACCTGTTAACCATTACCCTAAAAACCTGATCCCCTTACTCTAACAGCCTAAGGCTGCGGTCCCAGTCATGACTGTGACACGCGCACCCGGCAGGGGGGGGGCGGCGCGTGCACAGCGCTAACCGCGATCTGCGGTCTCCAGGAGAAGCGGGAGCTTACGACGGGAGGGGGTGTGGTCGGGGATTTGCGGGGGCGTGGCCATCACGTCACTCGTCAGGTTCGCCCTCATTGGGTGAACTGCCGGTGGGGGCGTGGCCACGCCTCTGTCGCAAGGTTTAAACTCAATGAAATTGCGTTTAGAAAATCTTGCAGTACGGCGCGGCTGCACCTTCAACGTGAAGGTGCGTACTGGGCCATTCCCCATTGAGGGGCGGTGCTTACACGCACAGCGCACGCCGAGCCATGCGCTGTGGCAGTTACTGGGACCGCAGCCTAACAACCCATTAGCCTTAACCTCTAATGGTAGCTAATCACCGACTTTAGGACTAAAAAGGCCAGTGACTAAACAGCGGCCAACTGTTCGTTGTGGCTGAATGATAGCAGGGAAATCTAAATATGTATCTAAAAGTCCCATTCCAGCAATTATTGCCATATAACATTTAGAATAGAAATGAAGGACATACAGTGAAACGTGTGTGCATCTTTTCTAAAACGTTCACCAGTACTTGTAATAGTGTTAAGAGAATTCTTGTAACGTACATATTGAAAATAAATAGTTTGCACTTTTCACTTTTTTTTGTGCTGTTCATTGCTCTTTTGTTCCTTATAATTCTGAATAATAATAATTTACTGAACACTCTTAATTCATTTGGAATGTTTAATTTCACTCAGCAATGATGATTTTGATTTACAGTATGTTTTTTACTTGTTAATGTCCAGTTATCCTGAATGCACTTTTATTTTAAGTACATTCACCGGACTTGCCTTGTAATTCTTTTTTTATTTTTTTGTTTCCCCCATCCCTGGTGCTTGTTATTGTTATAGTGTTCCGTCTGTCACAGAAATAGGTTTTCTGTACAAGCTTTAAAGGAAGAAGGGGGCAAGCAGGAAATTAGATTAGATGGTTCTGGCAATGAATCCTTCCTTGGTGATTACTCTGTAGCCTCCTAAAACACTGTTCCTGATATCATTCCTGTCAAGCATGACCCTGAAGGGGCTAATATATCACCACATTTTCCTCAGTTGCTGAAGCAAAAAGACTTTGTAATTCTGCTTCAACTTGTGTTTGTGCATCTACTGTAATAATGTAGTGAAAGCCATCTCCATTTTCTGCAACAGCTCATTTTTAATACCCAGATGGCTGCTGTCACCTATACCACTACCCGTGTGTACGTGACTGTGTATATGAAAGAGATTAAAAACATCCTGCTGACTCACCTCCGTGCAGGATACTGAAAATGGGCACTAACTCCCCAAAACCATCACACTTCACCTCCATACACTACACCTCAATTACACTTCCACCACCACAAAATAATTGAAGGTTGTACCCTCAGGAATCATTGGTCCCCTGGATAATAGAAAAAAAATGTAATTAACACAATAACCCACGTAGCAAAATGTGTCCAAAAATGAGGTTAATCTCTTTAAAAAAAACAGTATTTATAAGATTTTAGATTTAATATAACAACCGTTGTACAGTACAGTGCTTGTTATAGAAAACAAGGTTTCAAAAAAAAATATATATATATACTCAGGGGGTGGGGGGGGGATGACCCGTCCTACAATATATATATATATATATATATATATATAAATTAGTATATATATATATTATATATATATATATATATATATATATAAAAACAAACATCACAGCTTGCACTCAATGTACTGGTTCATATACAGGTGCTAGCTCAAATAATAGAAAAACACATTACCATTCTCGCGTCCGGTAAAGAAAGACTGCCACTCAGGTTCAGTAATCATGAAAAACTGTTATGGGCATCTGAATAAAAAAGATAAGTCACCAATCCATATATATATAATATATATATGTAGCACTGTTTTCCTACCCCCAACCCCCCTGGAAGATCTTACTGCTGCTCAGGCAGGAATATATATAGACTGGGGTACTTTATTGCAGTCACTGGCAGATGGTACACATCACGTGAATGCAGATGCTGATCAAGTTTCCCAGGTTCAGGGTGTGTGCAATGACCTCCGTAGTAGAGAGGCCTATTTTGCCATTTTTGAAGCCTTTGTGGCAGCAGATGGTCCCCAACCCATTAGGGGTTGAAGTGACCATGCTCATCCCCCAATGGGAGAGACTCACAGCCCTTCCTCCAGTCTCAAGCTCCAGACTGACTGCTCAACTAACTTTTGGCACTTTCCCCCCCGGGCATATGTATTGTACCACCATTGGCTACACACACACCATGTCACCCCCTCCGCTCCTGTCAATCAGAGGATAGCAGAAGGTGGTCATGGCCCTGGATATTCTATCCCAGCCTGCATAATCTATCAAGGCTTGTGGCCAGCCATGTTGCAAATGTCATTTCCCAGAATCCCTTGCTGCAGTGGAAGTGCTGTATGCTGGGTGATATTGGGGAAAGGCAGGGTTGCAGACCTGCCTGAGACATGCAGATGAGCAAATACATTTATATTTGCATATTTGCTTTCCTGTGGAGGTTTTTGTCACTTTTTTTACTCACCATAACTTAACTCAGTATTATGGTTTAGCCTATCCCATAGCCTCTCTTGCATTCCCAGTAAAATCAACCCACACTGATAGAACCCCTCAAGGTCGAAACAGCTGTCTGTGGTGTTTTCTGGGTATGCACCTTAACCCTGGCTGTGCTCAAAGCTGTGACCATGCAGCAAGCTTAAGCCTATAGGGAACCCTGTTAAAAATGGTTATTGAGGCAAAAAGTGCACTGTGTGCTCATTTGCATGTCATTTTCCCAGAACCCTTGCTGCGAGTGGAAGTGCTGTATGCTGGGTGATAATGGGGAAAGCAGGGTTGCAGACCTGCCTGAGACTGCAGATGAGCATACTTATATTTGCGCAATATATATAATATATATATATTAATATATTATACAATGCTCGACAAACCCGGTCGCCAACTCGCCAGCTGCGATCGGATATTGGCTCATGGCCAGTAACCTTTCCCCTGCTCGAAAAAAACAAAAATCCTAGCTGATTGGCTGTGACTTCAAACCACCCTTCTTTCTCTGCACGGTAAGTAATGGGGAGGGGGGGTGAGTGCGCTTGCCTCCTCTATATATCCTCCTGTATAATTGTGTCAGCTCCTATAATTTACAAGACCTGCACTCATCCGGTCATGGAGGAGTTTGGACAGATGCTTGATGTGGGGGGAATTTAATGCACTGTAAATATTTATTACTGTATACACCTGATACATCCTTCTCCCCCTCTCTATCCTCCTCCGGTTCTCCCGCTTGCCCGCGGGTCTGAAGATACTGCAGTAGCCGGGGTGTTTCTCTCCCCCTCCGGCGCTCCCGCTGCCCATGCAGGTCTTAAAATACTGCAGTAGCCGGGGTGTTTCTCTCCTCCCCCCCCCTCTGGCGCGTTTCTCTCCCCCCCCCCCCCCTCCGCGCGCTCCTCTTCCCGCTGCGGACTGAGATACTGCAGTAGCCGGGGTGTTTCTCTCCCCTCGGTGATCCCGCTGCCCGCGCGGGGCGGGAGGAGGTAGCGGGGTGTTTCTGCCCCACCCCTCCCCTCCGGTGCACGTCCCTTCCTGTGTGTGTATGGGAATGAGAGAGAGATTGAGAGTGTTTGTGTGTGTGTGTGTGTGTGTGTGTGTGTGTGTGTGTGTGTGTGTGTGTGTGTGTGTGTGTGTGTGTGTGTGGTGTGTGGTGTGTGTGTGTGTGTGGTGAGATGCGTGTTGTGTGGTGTGTAATTGCAGCTTGCGACGTGTGTGTGTGTGTATGGGAGAGAGAGAACGTGTGTGTGCAGGACACCCGAGGTAACCCCCCAGTCAGTCATCCCCCTCTTCCAGTCAGTCATCCCCCTCTTCCAGTCAGTCACCCCCCCCCCCCACCCAGTCAGTCACCCCTCCTCCACCCAGTCAGTCACACCCACCCAGTCAGTCACACCCCCCCCACCCAGTCAGTCATCCCACCCCCCCACCAAGTCACCCAGTCAGTCAGGTGTCTCCCAGTCAACCAGTCAGTCATCCCACCCCCCACCCAGTCAGTCAAAAGTCAGTTACGCCCCCCCACCCAGTCAGTCCCCCCCCCCCCCCCCAGTCAGTCAGTTACCCCACCAGGTCAGTCAGTTACCACCCCCTCTCTGTCTCTCCCCTCTCTGTCTCTCTCCCCTCTCTGTCTCTCTGTCTCTCCCCTCTCTGTCTCTCTGTCTCTCTCCCTTCTCTGTCTCTCTCCCTTCTTTGTCTCTCTCCCCTCTCTGTCTCTATCCCCTCTCTGTCACCCACTCTCTGTCTCTCTCCCCTCTCTGTCACCCTCTCTCTGTCTCTCTCCCCTCTCTGTCACCCTCTCTCTGTCTCTCTCTCACTCTCTGTCTCTCACCCACACTCTCTGTCTCACACTCTCGATCTGAAAATCTTATTTACCCTGTATATCTTAACTGCCCTATACCACACCGAAATAACCTATATTGCTTTCTTCCAGATCTGACTCAAGCTTCACACGGGAGACATCGGGATCCGACATTTACACACACACACATACACACACACAAACACGTAACAAGGACTAATTGTAGTATAATGTAATACAATAAATAAACTTATGTCAAAAAACGAATGTTCTTACTAGGAATTTATTCAATTTATTTTATTTATGTATTTTTTTAAAAGCGGGCCGGGACTAGGGGCGGGGTTGGGGGCGGGACTAGGAGCAGGGTTGGGGGCGGGACTAGGTGGCGAGTAGAATTTTTGGTTCGGCGAGTAGATTTGTGGGTGATTTGTCAAGCACTGTATGTATGTATATATATATATATATGTATGTATGTATATATATATATATATATATATATATATTTGTAAGATAACAGTAATATAGACAGCGCCCTTCACCCACTACACCCAAATTGCTGTAGCTCTGAATATATGTGGCAAGTGTTTGCACCAGGTATATTAACTAGTTGGATTAAGTTAATCAACGTAATATGGCATGAAACAAATAATGCACTTGCCTATAAATTGAATAAAAAATCAATAAAAATCAAAGAAGTGTGCATACAAATATAAAACAATTTTTACACTAAATATAAAAATAAAAATAGAAAAATAAAAATTGATTTGCAATGCAAATACCAAAAAATGACACAAATAAGTGTGTCATGGGACTAAGCTAGACCAAAAAATTGACCGTAAAATGTGGCTCATATAACCAAAATACTGAACACATATACTCATAGTATGATTGAGCCAATATGATATAAAAAGGAATACTTAAGTCCACATAAAGTCCATGATGTGCAAATACAAAAGTCCAGGCTGCTTCTTCTTGGGCTCACCAAGCTCCCACAGTACCTATTGGAAAAAAGAAAAGAGAAGCACCCGATCCTTGTGTAAAATCAGATGAACAAATTTAATAAGTCATGGACAAGACAAATGCACACTTACAATTTGTCCGATAAAATAAGGCATGTTATGGGACCAGCCCATGCACCAACTGAAGACTCCACGGTGTGTAGGTTACCACAATGGTTCCAGATCTCATGTCTGCAAAAGCCGCTATCTCCAGGAGAAAAGTTCTTTATTGAACGAGCGTTTGTTTGCAGCGTGCGGCCGCCAATCACCTCTCCTGTGGAACACCGGGACCCAGAAATCTCTCAGTACACGTCCACACGTCTTCACGCTGGTGTCAGGAACTAGTCAGCCACCGTAGTTTCAATGCCACGTAACCCTTGTTACGGTGGCTGACTAGTTCCTGACACCAGCGTGAAGACTGAATATTTCAAGCGCTGATTCCCCCCGCCCAATAGGCAAATGGCAGCTCGCGCATGCGCCTGTCAGCACGTCCTGAATAGCAATAGCGGCTCCCTACCTGTACCGAAGCATCGATAAGTGAAAAAAAAGGTAGTGCTTCACTTTAAATACATTTTCGCTTTACATACATGATCTGGACCATTGTGTACATTATACGGGGTATGCCTGTACTGTGCTAGTGAATACAGTCCACAATAATAGGACAAGTGAAAGGTTATACAGTACTGTATACTTCCCAAAATGTGTGAAGTGAAGTGAAAATAGAAAACGTAAAATACAGGTACAAACAACCTTGGACTAAAGCACAAAGAAAGGAGATCACAGTATCTCCCAAAGGTCCCTATTTGCTGTACTCAGAGGATTGTCATAATATAGTGGGGTAAATACTCCCAGACTCAACTGTCTAAAGTGGCTATTTGAGTACAAAATTCCAAATAGCAAATGCATTGGTAGGAGGACATTGCTAATAAAAGCCCTAATTGGCCAAATAAGTTTTAATAATTTATGATTTTATATACAGAACACCTCGACGAATGATGTGAATATTTACAATGTGTTAAAAATGTATTCTCTATAAAACATGGTTATTATTGCTATTGAGATAAGAAATAAAGAAGAAGAATACTTCTCTTCTTGTAATTAATTAAATTACTCATATAAATAAATATATATATATATATATAATATATATATATATATAAAATCACAAATGAATAGACGATACCGTTCTGTGGCTATCGAAATGCTTTTATTTGAGCAAACTTTCGAGATACACTGATCTCTTCTTCCATCGATGTTACAATGAATAAAGCAAGCAAAGGATTTACTTAAAAACAGTGTCTCTAGGAATGTTATCTGTGTTTGCCCCCCCCGTGTATAGATGTGATTTATGGCTAGAGGTGTGTGTGCGTGTGTGTGTATCTATGTAAATATAAATGAATGAAGAGCCCACAGTACCAGCAACCATGGATGTAGAGTCACTTTATACAAACATCCCCCACGAGAATGGGATTTCAGCCGGCAGATACTTTCTGGGACCGCAGGAGCCACCCACAGAGACGGTGACTAAATGCATTGAATTTATTCTGACCCATAACTACGTCATATTTGGAAATGACACATACCTCCAGAGAACTGGAACCGCTATGGGCGCTCGGATGGCGCCACTGTATGCCAATCTGTTCTGTGCAAAACTGGAAAGCTCGGCTAACACGGCACTGATACCTCTACATGTGTTTTATATATAATATATCTATATATATATATATATATATATATATATATCTATATATATAATTATATGCAGACAGGTTCTAAAATCAAAAGGGCAGAAAACTGAAGACCTACTACATACAGGTACATTACCAATGAACAATATTAGATCCTTTCAAAGAGGTTCGTGAGTTGAAGATATAAGTACGCACGTGTTATTAATGTAACACCCCTCTTAGATGACTTCTGCTTTAGGGATGCTCAGAACACAATATATAAAGGCACAACTTTTCCTCTGCCACGAAAAATGTAAAAGTGCCAAACATTTGTAGGTGTGTTTTAGCTCATACTCAATCTTTGTGTGATTTTTTTTATGACAGGAAAAGAGAGAATGATTATAAACATGAATGAATTTGAGACTATAAAATACTCACTAACTCTCTCCCTGTAACCACTAGAATAATCCATATAATTTCAGATTTTACCGTATGCCTGGATACCTATTTTGTTGCAAAAAAAGAGAAAAACCGAATATCAGCTCAAGGATAGTAGTAAAGATATAATGTAGATAAGTAGATAGTATGAATTGCGGAGCTCAGAACGGGTTGTAGGAATAAATGGTCAGGTACTAGGAGATAGAGGAGACGCTGATGAGGTGTGTATAATGAGGCAATGGAGCAAAGAATTAGGTACTTGCATAAAGTGAGTGATCATATATACAACAGATTAGATATCACTCAAATCCATATAACAAATAAAATTAACACAAACACCAGGTGCATAGGAAAAATCATAAGGAAACACACAAGACAGTAACCGAGGTCACGTCAGTCCCTTTTTAGCACGCACTCATGGTGCAATAGTGGAAATATATACATTTGGGATGAAAATATCCACAGAGAAGACTCAAGTATACCATTCAACCACACATAACGGGCTAACAATGGTAACAGGACGTCTGACCTACTTAAAGAAAATATAATAAATCTTTAATAATATAATTAACAACACCAAAACATAAAGTGAACATATGTACCAGTGAATTAAAAATAGGAATAAAAATAAATCCTCAAATAGGGTAAGATGCAATTTATACCTCCCCCAAAAACAGAAAAAACAACTGATATCAATTAATATTAATGACATAAACATATGAAGAAAAGACAAACAAAAAAAACCAAACATAACAAGAAAAATAAATGCACAACACAAGAGACAAAAAACGAATTAAACGAATCAGTCGGAGATTACTATAATAAACAAAGAAAATTGATAAAGCAAAAATTAGAATAACTGTATTAATCAGTAGTATTCTTTAAACTGTGCTGTAATGTGATGTTGTGTGTGTTTGCTTTATTTCTGGCAATAACCGTACCGTTTTTGTCTGTATACTTATAGATACCCTGATTTGAATCCCATGGAGTTGGTGTGGCATGCATTAAAACATAAGAAAAAATACAAAAAACTTGCACTCACCCTGTCTTACATAGAGGTGCTAGTATCCTGAGATACTTAGATAGAGGTGCTAGTATCCTGCATCCATACAGCTGGTACATACAACTACAAAAAAAAACATATTGGATAAGCACTCCAAAAATAAATAAGAGAAAATGATAAGCATATTTTCCTTTTAGTCTCACTAAGTTTCTTCTTCGATGTAACACAACACAGCGACAGTACAAAAAATGTAGCAATATGTCAAATGAAAAAATATCACCTACCCACATGTTAAAAAAACATGCCAACACTCACTCCCCACAACACCCACCACTCACAACACACTCACCCACCATCCACAAGAACACCCACCACCCCAACATCCTCATTCAACCACCACCCACAACACACTCACCAACCACCCACAACTCATAACACCCTCATCCATGACCATCCACAACACATTCACCCACAACAACACCCACCCACAACATTATGATTATGTCGCTTTCACTCTTCCACAGACTGAACTACTGAGCTTACGGGTTGTCTGGCCCTTTTGTCATCTTGATGAACCTGTTTGAAGACGGTCTCACTGTACAGTAGAGTACCGTATATGAAATGTATGCATTTAAACTAAACAATATTGTACTGCACTGTTATACTGTACTGAATTCAGTTGTATTGCACTTTGTATTGGACACTAAAGTACCCGACAAGTTCTACTCTGCGAGTTACAGGAGCATCAGCCAACGCAACTGCAATTCCTCCTCTGTTGCTATCTACTAATATTAATACAGACAAAAACCTGTCAACGTGATGGCAACTGAGAACGTTATTACAAACACAAACCTGAATCTCCCATGTGGACTTATTGGATTTGTTGGCATTTGGTGGTAACAGTAGCATATGAGGGGCCTTGTGTCAATAGGTACCTTGTGAAAAGTGCACTGCCCTACTCTAGCTTCTGTCTACAGAATATGAAAAGAAACACAATTTTAATTTCCCTGAAGTTCTCTCGAACGAAACACATATCGGGCATTGGTAACGTCAGCCAGTGTGACGTCACAAGCGACTGAGACACAGGTCTCAGGGCTGGGACCCGCTGCGCCCGGTGGCGCGGGCGGCGGCGTGAGCGCAACTCACCATTGCAGTTTAACCTCACGATCCGGTCCCAGTCCCTCCTCACTGCCAACTGACGACGTACTGTGACGCGTCAGCCAGCACGGGATACAAGAGAGTGGTGTTCCCGTGCGGCAACGCGTCACATGGTACAATCATAGACTGGCTCCCATCAACCAATGGCAAGCCAGCTAGTGCTAGCCAATGGGAGCAAATTGTTTCAAACATGGAAGAGGGAAAACTTCATGGCCGCGCCCCCCCCCACGTCATGGCCCCGACCCGTTTGGCCACGCCCCCCCCCCGCTCTGAAAAAAGTTTCCTGTAGACCGCAGTGAGTTGCACGCACTGCCGGCAAGCAAGACAGCCGTGCGGACACGTGCAACGGGGCCTTAGCCTCAGAGAGACGTTACATATGAGTTTTTGTACCCGCAACTAAATTTAGCATATTACAGGGACTTGTATAGCTACTGCAGCCTAGCCCAGCATCTCCACGGGCATCCGCTTTGACAGCTAATCTAGCCTGGTAGAGTATTAATCATACTGCCGATTGTGGTGTTCTTTAGGTGTTATAGCCATTGCCATTAACAAGTGGTCTTTGAGCTGTTAAATGAGATCATGCTACTAGGTAGAATTGCTCTGTAGGATTTTTGTATCACTTGGGTCACCTTATTCTTCACTTACCTCAACTACTCATTGTCACTTGTTTATAATACTGCACGGTTTACATAGTTAGGAATTTGCACACACACGTGTTTATGAGTCCATACCCTTACATTATCAGTGACCATTTATGCAGCATCTCTCCATCTTGTGTGTTTTGACACAGTCACAGCTAACAATTTAATTTGTTTTTAACATATTAGTCCTCGCGTTGATACTTCTTACATTGAACTATTAAAAATTATATTTAATTGAATATTATTCTGTGAGGTTGAATGCATCACTACGGATCCTTTTGTAAATATAGGTTCTGGAGTGGAGCAGTAGCTCAGGCAGCACAGGGTGCTGCTGTCAGTGAAGTAGCAGGTGGGGCAAGGTGATGCAGCCAATGGGACAACAGCTATGGGAACTCTGGCTGCACTTCTGTGAGGTCTACAATGATTGATTTCTCTTCCCTCAGATGATGGTGGTACAGTTAACAGCTACAGTAACTGTGAGTTGGCCCTATATACAGGTGTAGCCAAGTCCCCTTGGACTACTGATTCCCTGACCCTGGTTACCCTGTAAGTCCCAATAAAGTGTGGGCAGTGTGGGAATGATTCCTGCAGGGTCTGTTCTAATGTTAATTTGTGTATGTTTAATAACGTTCAGGACCAGCCTGTGTTTGTAAGGGGGGTCTATGACAGTGAATAGGACAGCTTACAAGCCACTCCCCAGGGAAGGAGGGGGATGTTCTTCTCTATAGAGTAGAGTAAGGGGTTGAGCTAAGTTCTTCTGAGATAGACTTCGGCGTGTGCAGACACAGAATAGAGTTTCTCATGCTAGACAAGTGTGCTGTGGCCTAGCCCACTAGGGAGTAGGGTACTAAGGAGATAATGGCTAAGGCCTCAAGATGGGGTATCATGTCAATCCTGTGATCCAGAGTATGTATCCTGCTGTTCAATAAACCTCAGTTATACCAACACCTGTCATAGTATTTAAAGCATGGCTAGTGATCAAAGAAGAAGTGTCCACGAGATGCATCCTGAAGCCTCAGGATCCTCTTGGACTGGAGGTGCTGACACCTAAAGAATGACCATGAGCCTGTCCTGATGTCCTCCCCACAACATCGCAGAGATCTCCTGCCTCATGTTTACCAACCAGGTATGAAACACCAGCCACAGATTAGACCAGTAGCAAGACCATTTCCCAGAGGGTGTGGGAAAGAGGGCTACACAGGTAAGAAAATATAATAAGATTATAATAAAAACCCTTTGAGGGGAGGAGTGGCTCAGTGAGTAAAGACACTAACTGGCACTAAGAGTTTGAAGCAGGGGAGCCTGGTTCAATTCCCGGTGTCGGCTCCTTGTGACCTTGGGCAAGTCACTTTATCTCCCTGTGCTTCAGGCGCCAAAAAATAGATTGTAAACTCCACAGGACAGGGACCTCAGCCTGCAAAATGTCTCTGTAAAGCGCTGCGTACAACTAGCAGCGCTATACAAGAACATGCTATTATTATTATTATTTGGTTATGTAACAATATATTTGAGATCAAAGACTATTATGGTTTAAATATTGAAGAATAATATAACCATTTTATTTTCATAACATGCTTCTGTACAGATGTAGTTATTGTAGGGTTATTGTAGGGTTATTGCACCCGCTGGTGCATTGTGGATTTATATTCTGTGATATTCTTCGTTATCTCTGTGATTGAATCCCATGAAAAATCTGTGAAGTTCTGAGTTATGTACAAAGAAAACAAAACACTTGCTCTGACATTATTGCAAAATAAGGAGGTTCAAAGGGCAAGTATTGTTAGTGAAACATGCATTTGTTATGGTATAAAACAGTTTGGGGAGAGAATGCTAGGTATCTGCATTCAGTAGTGGACATACACTGTAGTTTCCTTTCTCTCCCCAGTCTGCTCTGAGCTCTGTTCTGAGCTGTTTCTGAGGGCGCATTGTCAAATCCATGTGGCAGGAGTGATTTGCTCAATGAAGAAATACATCTTTCCTCTTTCTTCCTAAACCCAACATTTCCAAAACTCACTTCACCACCATGATAAGGCTGAGGGGAGGGAAGATGAGGAACATGAGGATTCATCTGAAGCCAACTTAGTAATGAGTAGCAGAGTTACTAATAAGGAGACATACAGTACCGTACAAAGTAACTGAAGAATGTATTCAATTAGTTAAGACACTCATGTAACAATAAACAAGAGACTGCGATAATTATATCTGAGATGACCTTCTGAGACAAAGTTTCATTTTATTATATTACATACTTGTCATGTAAATATAGGTGTTAGTACAGTAATAATCTGTCTCTATTCATTACTAGTGGATACTTGTGAGTACACGATCAATAGAATATCATTAAGAGCACTATCTACAGAATAATTGAGACACTGATTGTGTTTCTCGTTAGTGCCCATAAAGAGGATATACCAATATATTGATTTCACAACAAATCAAAGGTGTATTTTGATCATAATTGACTCATTAGTCAGAATGCCTGTAGAGTACTGTATGGCAGAGTAATAAAAGAGTTTCAGGGAATCATTAACTTTCTATTCATTGTGAATTGAGGAAATGTAATTACTTTTTTGCCTGAATATGATGTGCACATAAATGTTTTTTACATTTTCTTTATCATTTTCTTCACAAACCTCATTTCCTTTTCTCTATTTTTTTTTTAAAGCTATAAATACATTACAGGTTAAGTTTTAATTATTACAACCATATCATTAAGTAAGAGAGCAGCTAAGGAGTCTTTCTTCTCTCTCTCTTTTGGGTTCATATTCTGAATTATAACACAATATTTTGTTTTATCAGTGGATGCAATAACTTTTGCTTCATCTGTGTATATCTTTATAAAATTATCATTACACAGTGTCTTATTAATATAAAGGCGGTCCTCGTTATCTGTCGTTTGAATTTACGGCAGACGGCATAACCGAAGTGTCACAATGCAATCCTATGAGGACTTTTTTCGACGCCAGAATGCTTTATCCGCCACTTACCATAGATGATTAACATGGGAGTCACTTTACAACACTTTCACTATCCAATGCTACTGTCCAGAAAGAATTCCGTTGGCTAACCAAGGACTGCCTGTAATTTACTGTAAGTCTACTCTCACTACATTTATATGTCTTTTACATTGAACTATGATATTAATCATATTACATTAAAAAGTGGTTGGAGGAGTGGAACACTGTTGTTTATAGAAAAAATATATAACAGTACTTCCCTCCCTGGTGCTCACCCTCCGCTGATCCCGGCGTCTCAAAGCTGGATCCAAGTGGACATGTAGAAATTTGAATGATGGAAGAAGCACACAGGAACCTTTCTGTAAGTTAACTTATTTTGTATTTAAAGTATCAGAGCAGGTACTGTATATGAAAAAAGTGATGTTTCAGGGCAGACAAGTCCTTTCCTCAGACCATACAGGGGGTCATATTACATTACAAATCGTTTTACAATATTTTTCTGAATCTAACTTTATATAGAATTTAACTTGATATTTAACCCGTTGGGTACCCCAAGACATAGCCACTACATTATGGGGAGTTTAACTCCAGGGGCCCCATGACGTTGTGGCTATGTCATTGTTACGTTTGTGTATGTCGCTTGTTACTGTCCAGGAGACAGACCCATGCAGCGCTACCTTCCTCTGGCATAATGATCCTGCTTTTTACCTCCCTTTGTTCTTTCTCGTGGTCTCATTGAAATGTTACTCTCTCTGTCCACTACAAACTGCCCTCTCCTGGTCCACGCCCAACATCACCATACACCCCGGATTACTCAAAAGCCTTGCACTATCTACTGAATGTTGGTGGAGAACCCTGAAAACCAGCACTCCAACCACCGCACACTCAATTGGCAAACATCATAAAGTTACAACTTGCAAACAACTACTCAAATTTCTACTCATACTATTACTCTCTTTAGCAGGTGATATTGAATCTAACCCAGGCCCTCCCACTTCAACTCTGTCCCATACTCCTGAGAATACCCCCTTCAAATTCCAAAATGGGCTATCTGTCGCCCACATAAATATCCGGAGTCTGCTGCTCAAACTGGATGAACTAAGAGCATGGTGCCTTATGCATAAACCAAAAGCCATCGTTCTTACAGAAACATGGCTAACCCCTAAAACTCCTGATGCACATATTGCCATTCAGGGATACTCCATTTCTAGGAGAGATAGGTCAAAGAGAGGAGGTGGGGTGTTATTTTATATTGCAGACACCTTACAGTTTACACTGTTAAATTGCCCCCCAAGCCCACCCTCTTTTGAAATCCTAGTTGGCAGAATATGCCTCCCCTTTTCTAAGCCCATCTTGCTTACTAGCATCTACCGCCCCCCTAAAGCCCCTCTACAATCTCTGACTGATATCATCCAGTTTCTTGGCTCCATTTCCTCTCTGAATGAAAAGAGTGAGCTGCTAGTTCTTAGGGATTTTAACTTCAATTGGCTTGACCCTAAAAACCACAAAATCCACACACAAATTAAAATGCTTAACCTACCGCAACTCATTTCCCAACCCACACGAACAAACCTAAAATCGCACAACCATTCCTTGCTTGACTGGATTCTCTCCCCAAATCCCAGCAGAATCCAATCCTCTGGCATCCTTCCTGACATTTTCAGTGACCATGCAATAGTGTACTGTGTAAGGAAAATTAAACCGCCCCAATCAAGCCCTAAAGTTCTCCTCACTAGAACATTTAGAAACTTTAACCCACAAAAGTTTCTGGCTGACCTTAACAACTGCCCTTGGCACAGAATCGATTTCATTCCCGACCCTGATTCTGCGCTTGACTATTTCCAATCCGAGTTCTTAAAACTCTGTGATATCCATGCTCCACTATGCAGAATAAGGGTACGGGGTGCCCATCTTCCATGGGTAACACCTGACCTTATAGCACTCTACCAGTTCAGGGATGCCTTGTGGAAAAGCCACAAAGTAACTGGCACTACCAAGGATCTCAATCACTACAGATGCCTGCGGAACATGTGCACAAGGCATGCAAAAGCACAATATTACTCTGACAATCTCCTCCAGAATACATAAAACCCAGCTAACTTCTGGAAGGTTATCAACAACATATTCCAGCCTTCTAACCATCAACAGCCAAGTAATATCACTAAGGGGGATATTACTCTGACAAATCCCACCGACATTGCAAATGCATTCAATGATTACTTTGTGGGATGTGCTACTAACTTATTAATGAAACGCAACCCAAACCACAAACCTGAATCTCATCCTGGGAGTACCCATATAGCCCCACCCCCTCCCAACACTGCCCACAATTTTCAATTTGGCCCAGTATCTGAAGAGGAGATTACACAAGCGCTCCTCAAATTGCAACTAAGCAGCCAATGTGGACCTGACTTACTACAATCTAGGTTCCTAAGACTTGGTGCCCCAGCAATTGCCAAATCAATTGCTTCCATAGTCAACTCTATCCTGTCTGCAGGCCATATCCCTAAGACCTGGAAAACTGCTAGAGTTGTCCCAATCTTCAAAAGTGGGGACAAAAACACTGTCTCAAACTACAGACCAATCTCCCAATCCTATCCAAAGTCATGGAAAAATGTGTCCACTCCCAACTAAGCGATTACTATACCAAGACAAATTTCCCTAGCCAATTCCAATCTGGCTTTCGCCCCAAACACTCTACCGTAACTACCCTGCTAAAAGTTTGCAATGAAATCCAGTGTGGAATGGAACGTGGTCAACTCACTGGTGCAATATTCCTAGATTTTGCAAAGGCTTTTGATACTGTTGATCATGCTATCCTGCTTAACAAACTCCAGAGCTCTGGAATAGGGAAGCATGCTTTAAACTGGTTTCAGTCCTACCTATCAGGTAGATCCCAACATGTGTCCATCTCAGGCTCTAACTCCAACCCCCTGGATATCACCTGTGGCGTCCCGCAAGGGTCTGTTCTTGGGCCCCTACTCTTCTCAGTGTTCATCAATGATCTTCCCACAGCTTGTAAGGAAGCTTCAATGCACATGTATGCAGATGACACAATCTTATATGCACACAGCCATAGCCTCTCCGACCTTGAACACGTACTTCAGTCTGACTTTTTGAGACTCGAAAACTGGATTTCCCAAAACAAACTGTTTTTAAACACTGACAAGACTGTAACAATGGTATTTGGGACCAAGACCACATTTTTAAAGCTTCTAGCGACTGAGCTCCAGATTAGAACCAACACGAACACCACCCTAACTCCTGTTACTAGTTTTAAATACCTGGGCATGTGGTTGGACTCCCACTTAACATTCGGAATGCACATTGATACCCTGACAACTAAGACCTATGCCAAAGTAGGGGTACTTTATAGGAACAAATCCTCCCTAAGTCTCCTGGTCAGAAAGCGTATCGCACAGCAGATGTTAATGCCAATTATTGACTATGGAGACATAGTATATGGCTCGGCACCTCGAACCCACCTTAGCAAACTTGACACTTTCTACAATTCAATTTGTCGTTTTGTTCTCCAATGCAACTATAACACCCATCACTGCGAAATGCTCAAAGAACTAGATTGGTCATCACTCGAGTCTAGGCGCAAAGTTCACCTTTCCTGTCTTGCCTTCAAATTCTTTATTTGCAAGCTACCCAGCTACCTGAACAAGCTCCTCACCCCTACCACATGCAGCACCTATCATCTGAGATCAGACTCCAAAAGACTGTTCATGGTCCTAAGGCTCAACAAAGTATCCGGACGTTCCTCCTTCTCTTACCGTGCACCCCAAAACTGGAACAACCTACCAGAGACTCTCACATCCACCACCAGTTTAAGTTCTTTAAAATCTAAGGCTGTCACACATTTTAATCTGGTCTGTAACTGTTTCATACGCCCATAATATTTATCATCTTTAACTGTGCATGCAATGTCTTGTATATTATGTATACCCTGTTCATTTATGTACTATTTGTAACCATGTATTATTTGTCTTAACCCTGTGCCCAGGACATACTTGAAAACGAGAGATAACTCTCAATGTATTACTTCCTGGTAAAATATTTTATAAATAGATAAACTAGGCAGAGGTGGGGATTATAGACCAACCTGTACCTGGGTGTAGCGGCTGGGTTGAAGTCAGAGTTCCGAGGTTGGAGCAGGAGAGAGGCAAAATAGTCGATGTCAGGGTCAGGGCTGGAAAGAGGCAGAAGAGTCCAAAGGCAGGCAAAATAGCACACAGGCATTCTGACAAGAACAAGGTGGGGATTCTTACGGGAATAAGGTATGGAGAACCTTGCACAGGCAGGTAATGAGTAGGCATTACAGTCTTATAATGGGAGGTAATAGGTATGAGCCGTTTCCATCTCAACCTGAGGCTGATTTCCTGTTTTAGAAAGGTGGGCAGGAATTTCCAGGAAGCCAGAGGCAAGGTGGAGGGAATCTTGAGCGATGGGGGAAGTTCAAGCAGCAAAGCCACCTCGTTCACCCTCCGGGAGATCCTGTAAGGACCGATAAAGTGCAGACCCAATTGTGCAGAGGGCTGACGTAGACAGATATTACGCATCAGGAGCCAGACCTCATGCCTGACTTGGTATTTAGGTGAAGGCCTTCTGCCTTTATCAGCACTTCCTTCTGTGTCTCCGCTGCCATGCAGTATGCCGTTGTCACGGGAGACCAGGAATTTACACCTTTCCATATCACTGAGCTAAACCAAGAAGTAAAACAAATTGTCATTTATTCCATAGAAACAGACATACACACAGTGAATTAAAATTATACAGAGGAAAACACACTTGTTGGGGATCTGGGCTACAAAACTAACCTTTCCTTGTTGAAATAGCACAGAAAACAGTCTTTACAAGTCCTTTGGATAAGGGGCGTGCAAACATTTTTTGCTGCGCCCCCTCTGCATCTTCACCTCTGGTGGTGCGCCCCCCCTTACCACGCGCGGCGTCAATTGACGCCACGGGGTCAAGTGACGTCACGTGACCCATGACATAATTTGACACATGTCACGTCACATGACCACGCGTTGCCATGGGCACAAATTCTGACGCCGGCAGAGACAAGGTAAGTTTAGAGTTGCAGGGGCCTCACGCGATACCCAGCATTTAATGGAAATGCCTTGGGGGAAGAGCACGGGGCACCTGCAATGCTGTGCCCCCCAAGAAAAATATTGCACCCCCCCTGGGGGGCGTGACCGCTACATTCTCTTTTCAGAACTTGGCCCGGAAAAGTGGGACTTTGCCATGGAATTTCTGAAGCCGGCTTGCGTCTATTTCTCACAGAGCAACTTTTTGTCAATTCAAATCTGCCACTGCTGTCTTGGTGCTTAGAATCTCCTGAGCTGATTGGATCCTAGGTTTCTTATAGAATTTCAGTCCCATTCACAGAGTACCTCAACCAATCAGAGTGTGGGAATTTTGCTACCAGCCTATCAGCAGTTTTCCGTTACCCTGAAGCTAGGCGGGCACGGTTTTCAATTCTGCAAAGGGGCATGCACCAACCTGGCACCTCTTTCTCTTGGCATATTGAACCCCCCACCAAGCCAGGCTCCTCAGTCTGGGTAGGGCAAATGGCCTGATAGCACCTATTCATGCCAGGACGTGGGTACTCAAGGACAGCTCCGGTACTCGGCCCACCCTAACACGTTGGCATCTCTGTGGCTTTCAAGTCTGGCACCCGAGCAGATTTAGTGGTATACCTTTTAAACATACCCATTTAATAAAATATCCTTCTTTAGTGACAGGGATAGAATAAGAATTTATACTTGCTATTCTCACTAGCCATATCCCTGCCACCCTGCAAAAACCTGACTTTACATTTTTACACAAAATAAGCCTTACAGCTTTATCTTATAGCTGGAGCACCCACTGAACTCCTATACCAGGTTCAGGGTGACTTGTGCATGAACTGGGCAACCCCCTCTATACTAGGGACCCCTGTGCCGTTCTGGGGATACCTTGATCCCCTATGCCCCTTTTACATTTCTAGTCTGTGCTGAAGCAGGGACTCCTGGCGGTGAACTGCAAGAACGTTTTCAGGGTAGGATTTTGACCGGAGCATTGGTCTTCAATGTATCCGAGAATCCAACCTGATTCCCGGCTACATTTTTGGGGTATGCATTAACTCTGGAACCCAGCTACATAGCCACAATCTGCAAAGACTTTCTCCGCAAAACCCACCCTGAACCTCATAGTATAGCAAACTCTGCTTGCTGGCACTCTTGGAAGGGCAAAAATATAAAAATTCCTTACTGTCGCATATTTTACAGACAGGCACAATAGTACATACACAACAGTCATGTCCAAGAGCTGACACTCCAGGACCCCAAAACATGAATCAGGGGCAACCATGTGGGCTTTACCTTTATTAGTGAGCCTGGTTGCCCCTTCACCATCACAGCCATTCCAGAGATCCTGCAGATCATCGGCCCTGCTATCAGCTGTAGGAGTATCTACTGCAGAGGAGTTCTGAGGAAGGGTAGTTGTGTTATACCCTAGTGCCCCAAATAAGAGAGAGCACTTAAGGGACCCTTGGGTCAGGGAGTTCATGATGAATTCTGCCAGAGGCAGGAGATCTGTTCAATCGTCCTGCTGCCGGGAGACATAGCACCAAAGGACCTGCTTCAATGTTTTATTGGTCTTCTCCATCTGCCCATTGTTGTGTGGGTGGTAGGTGGAAGAAAAATGGAGATCAATCTTCAAATGATAACAAAGAGCCTTCCAGAATCTTGCAATGAATTGAGAGCCCCTATCTGAGACAATCTGCATAGCTATGCCATGCATGTGGAATAACTTCCTGATGCAAATATCCGCCAGCTCAGGAGCAGAAGGAAGGCTTTTCAGAGGGACAAAATACGTCTGCTCGGAAAAACAGACAAATTCAACCAGGATTACCATCATGCTCCTAGAGGGATGAAGGTTCACAATGAAATCCATTGATAGGTGTGTCCATGTATGGGACAAAACAGGAATGGTGAAAATCCTGCACAGCAGATTTCATGGAATCTTGGTGCATGCGCACATCATGCAGGCCAAAACAAATGTATTGTCGCCGTCGTCGGCGCTTATAGTGCAAGTGGCGGTGACAAAGCTACGGAGCGACCGTGCTAACAAAAATCTGGTAGTCACTGTTATTTGATTTTTTCGGCAACGGTCTCCCCTTGCGGCCAATCAGGAGCTTCTCTGTGCCTCTGCCCTCCCCCTTGCTGATGTCACTGGCCTTGTAGCCAGCAATATTGCTTAAAATTGAAATTCAACTTTCGCAATGGTGACGTCGACGGGTGACGTCATCGGTCGTGCCACCGTCGCCAGCACTATAAGCGTGGCCTAAGCCAGAGAGAGGTGTTCTGTGTGGGTTTGCCAGCATGCAGGAGGTTAAACTTCTCTGTAAAAGGTAATTGCAGGTGCAGCTTTAATACAACAACTCTTGACTAAAAGGTTTTTTAAAAGACAGGCAGCCAGCTGCCTGAGGAACAAGAGACTTTCCTCAACCAGGAAGGACACTGTTTGGTATAGTTACCCAGGACTGCTGGACATAAGGCCTGCTGGGACTGCCTCAGATGCAAACACCAGCAAGAGACTCCATGAAACTGAACTAGCCTGCTGGATGCGGGGCTTGTCTTCAAGGAACCGGCATTCCATAGACTGCTGAGGGAGCAGAGCTTTCCTGTCAGTGTTGCTGTATGCAGAGGGATTTATTGGACTCCTGAGACCGTGTTCCCACATCCACAGATAAGGACTTGATATTATATATTTCTATAAATGACTGTATTGTTTGAAACTGGGCTTAGCCAGCGAGTGTGTTAGTCAGACACTGTAGTGCAGTTAGTCTTTCAAAGGGGCGTTGGATTTTATTTTATGATTTAGTTTGCCTTAAAGGATAGTGTGCCTATTTGTTTTGATGTGGAAAATAATCCACGGAAGGTTAAAGCCTAAAAACATACCATTTGGACTCTTACTAACCCTACCACGAGGCTGTCCTGCCACAATTTCTTTTGTTGACCTGTGTGAAAAGTACAGAACAATACAATACTCACTACCAGCACCTAAAGCTCAATTATGACCCTTAGCCTTGTTTTTGGGTTATCTCGACTCCAGCATTGCTCTCTGATTTCCACATCTCTGCATTTGCCCTCTCCCCTCTTTTCCCACTGTCTCTCTGCTCTATTGTCTATTTCCCGCTGTCTGTCTGCCTTCTCCTCTGTCTCCTGCTGTCATCCAGACAATGCTTCTTGCATACGCACATCTTTTACACCCTTGCTATGGCAGGTTCCAGATTGCAACGTGACCGGGACCTTGAAACTTGACTTTTCTTTTACATTACTGCTAATAATATATAATTACAGTATATGGGATGTGGTAGGATAAAGTACATGTGAGAAGCAGTATTAAACCCATAACGTTCCTATGGTCAGTAATCAACCAATGTGTTCAGTGACTGTGCTTAAATGAATTTAATGGAATAAGTGCACAATACATTTTCTAGAACATTTTGTGCAACTTCAGTATGGCGGCAAGAAGAGAACATCGCAGGGGAGGGAGAAGAGAAAGACAAAGAAAGAGAGTGGAACAAGAATATGGCTGTGAGCATCCAGGATCGCTTTTTTTCGCCACCCACCCTTTTGACCACACACCCTCATCTACAGTGAAGTGTTAGGTGGATTTTGGGCAACCAGCCTATCAATGACAAGTAACTTGCGAGTTTGTTCTATAACTTTTTCTGGCACATCACTGCACAATAAATATATTTTGGCTTTTATATTACGTCTTTCAACATGTTGAGTTACATCAAAACCAGCATGAAAAGCATTTATCTTCTATATTGTAACGGTCATGTCATGGAGATCATTTGTGCACAATAGTACAATAGGTGATATTGGAGGCAATATTCCTTGTTTGTAATGTAGACTGCTTTGTATTTTTCAGGATGCAAATCAGCATATTTACCTAACCTTTCACCAATATCCCCCAGATGGGATTCCTCCACCCACATTTTCCATGCAAACATAAAAAATAACTATTTTCATATTGAATTAGGCAAAACTTTAAAAAAGTGGCTGGATAGGGATAATTTGTAACAAAATGAAAGCTGTTTTATCATACATGAAGGCAAACTGTCTACAATTCTTAGACAGTTATTATACACAATTGTTTTTACGGAATGTATTGATATTTGTGGTACTGTAGATAATGTATACTGCCAACATAGAAAACGGATTCTTATATGACAATTCTTAGAATATACATTATTTATAATTATTGTTATATCTGCAATAATGACACAAACCCAAGTAAAGTGCTCCAATGCTTCACAGTATAACAGGATGAATTATAAAAGGGTATACACTTTCAAATACTGTATTAAGAATGCATCTCCACTTTTATTAGTTAAACGTTTACATTAAGTACAGTAACTTTAGTGTAACAGCTTGGCCCATGTTTAAATACAGGTCCTTCCATAAATCAGTATAAGTATGGAAGAATTATATGGTAAACACTCATACTCGTCTAGATTATTTATTGATTATCCATCACTCCCATAGATTTCTTCCCATAGATTCCCTACAGTCAAATGAAAGCCTAACTGTTCATGATGCAATGTATATAAATGGTAACTTAAAATGCTAAACTAGTGTAGCACACTTTCCCCCACCCCTGGGGGATATGACGGCTACCGTGTATGTGGTGTGTTACCTGCGGCTCACAGGAGGCCTGGGCCTTCACTGCTGGGAGCCTGGGGTGTGCCTGATCTGTCAGGTGACAGCGCCTCCACGTGCACGGGATCCTACTATGTGGGATAACCCCGTTACAGGACCCCATGCAATAATACAAACTGATGATAATAACAGATTACTGCATGCATGCATGCATGAAAAAAGTAACCATAAACAGTCCCCACCAATTTGCCCACGCACGGCCATACCCTCACCGTGCCCTCCACCACAATGTCCACACCGGGAAAATAGTCCCAGAAGTACAGACGGGCCCTTGGGCACCCAACCACCCTGGTGTCAACAAGTAGAACCCCACCCAATGTGTGAGTGCTGCCCCACTAATGTGTGTACAGTTTGTGCACTTGTCGAGGTGAGGTACCTGCCAGATGCTCCAACACCTGGTAACACCACAGCGGCGAATCCGTTTCCGTGTTGGGTGGTGTCCAGCTGGAGGGTCCCACACTCTCATATGTAGCTGATGTCTGGTCCAAGACCACCAGAGGCCAGGATGCAGCCGCGTCCTGGCTGTCTCCCTCCCACTGGTACTAGAAGGGCAGTGTCCATAACTGATGGTCCTGTCCCTGCAGCAACCACAAGCTGAAGTGAGTCGGTGGCCTAGCTGGGGCATAAGGGGTTCTCTGGCCTAGTGCAGGGGCCACTGACAACCTGCACACACACTCCCTACACTTCTGATGTCCCATCTCTGACTGACTAGCGTGATGCAGACCCAACAAATGTATCCACTTCATGCAGGGGAAGCTAACAGCCCTATTTGCTGTTTTGCACCATGTGATCTACAGTAGCATCACAAGTGGCTGCTGGGTGTTGCAGTCCCCATGGAGCCCATGGGTGTCATGGCCTCCGCATCATTGAACCTGCACTGTGCATGCACGACTGTACTGCACATGTGCGGCCACAATGAAGATGGTGGCGCCTGCAAAGGGTGCCACCCGGAACCTCTAACAATGCGCTCGCCTCCATAACTGCTGCGTGCCCTCCGCACGCCTAACCACCCTCTCCCCAGCCTATCCTGCGATCCTCCTCCAACTCCGGCGGCCCCTGCATGCCCCACCGTTCCCCCACTGCAGTGGAGGTAAGGAGAAGCCTGGGGGTTTGGAAAGGGGGAATGCCCAGAGGGGAGACCTGTGTGACAGAGTGATGGTGCAGAAACAGGCGCTAAAACAATACCAGTGATCACTACTAATCAAGTGAAATATTAAACAATAAATTATTGGTGACTTTTAGTGACTCAAATAGTGCCACATAAAGTTATTATTATAGGTTGCAACTCCCTGCTCAGACCCTCTGGAAGGGACTGAAGATGTGTAACTGCCATGCGCTCTTTAGGCTGGCGCTGGGTAAGAGAAACACACTGAAAAGTGTGCAGGGCTGGAGGGAAAGTACAGAGAATGTGTGAAGACCACTATAAAGGTTGGGGCTCAAGGGTAAAATGGCAATCTTACCCCTGTCAGCTCATCCGTCCTGGGTCCAACGATTCTTCAATGGTTAATCCCACAGCGTGCATCTGGCAATATGATCATATGAAGAGAGAGAGGTGGATCCGGAGCGACAACACACAGCCCAATGACGTTAGGTTCCAGGTTTGAACATCAAAGCTTTATTGGCAACACACAGATGGAACACAGCCTCCTCCTCTACGCATTTCACGCTCTACTGGCGCTTCATCTAGGAGTAAGGAGGGTGCCTGCAAGCCCTATATTTAAAGCACAAACCCCGCAAACAGGGACTTCATTAAAATCGTAACAGCTGTGGGCATCAAGTGAAAAAACGTATCTGTCTCGGTGGTTGCATAATAACATATGCAACCATATGAATTAAACATAGCAGATAGTGTTCTATTTTTCTTATTGTATATTAAAGAACAATTTCAAACAATCTCTTGATGGTGCTCATTAGCTGAAAACATTGATAAAAATAAAAATAAAAACATATAAAGTTGATAAATGTTGCAAAAATAGTTGGGTCTGTCGAAACATGATCTTTCAATTTTGTACTTTATAATTATATGGTACTAGTAGAATAGGATCTTAAATGCATCACAAAACCCAAAGAAAAGGGATGAAAAGAGGGGACTGGGGGGAAGGAGGGAAAAGAAGGGAGGAAAAGTAGCTGCCTATCTCAAGCCATGCCGGAAGTGAAGTGACGCATTGGAGACCGTGACGAAGCTGAGTTCCATACGAAGACCGGAAGTGACGTGACGCACTGGAGACAGTGACGGAGCGGAGCTCCAAACGCTGCAGTGTAAGCCAGACTGGAGACGGCCCGGTGTGGACAGGCCACATAATGGAGGCGACGGGGTGAGCTTTGGCACGATCCATACCTATTCACCTTGAGTGATACATGCTGTTTTATCATTTTTATATTGTAAGTGTGCAATTTTTAGCATCATTATAAAGCATTTATTTTGTACCATTGATCTGCATCATGGATATTTTTCTTTATCCTTTTATGCCATAACCGTATCGACTTCTGAGTGGGAGTGCAACTTTGCTTATATACAGAAGATTTTATAGATCCAAGTTACCTGTTGTTGCCCATACACTACTACCATCTTGTGAGTAGGCTGCACATAAGTGCCAAGTTATTCACCACAATAATTCCAACTGAATTGAATTATCTGCACTTAGATTGTTCTTTTGTTGTTTCTTTTCTCCTACATGCTCCCCCTGAGTTGCGAGAATACAGAGGGGAGACCTGGCCATACTAGGAACATGCTATATCTTATACAGCATTGTGGGAGGAGCAAGTAAACCTAATAGGACAAATATTCATAATACGGAATGAAACACAGCAAACCCTAATTTGAAACGCCATTAATTTGTGGATTTTGTCTTCAAATTGCCCCAGAATTCTCAAACATCGGTTAAAAACAGTAATGTCTGGCCAATTTAATTGTAACACTATTATGTGTTAATATAAAAGCCTATTATTTAGCCTAGTTTCGGCAACAAAGTTGTCCAGAAATGTCTGCTATTGTCTGTCACAATAATCAAGCACTCTTTCGAAGTGAAACAAAAATGTCAATACTTAATACCACTTTGTTGTAGCATAACAATCTTAGTACTATGTTGCTGAATAAGGATTCAGGCTGGCTGTAGTGAATCAATTATCTTACTTTATTGGATTGCAAGTGGATACTGCAATTAGTCAGATTTGCCCATTTAGGAGTACAGGAGGGCCCCGGGTATACGGCGGGTTCCGTTCCTGGGGCTCAGCGTATAGTGAAAATCGGCAGAAAGCGGAGCAGGTGATTTTCAGTTCTGTGCATGCGCAAACCGTCATTTTCGCCGTTCTGTGCATGTGCGACCTGGTCAGCGCGCGCAACCGCCTGTTCTGCGCATGCGCGCCGGGCGCAACCGCCCGTTCTACGTTGTGTGATTTAGGATTCAACATGGCGACCCTCTTCTCGGTGCCGCCGTATCGGCGGATCGCCGAAAAGCGGAGCGCCGAGAAGCGGGGCCCTGCTGTATACACAATTCACATTATCCCATCCATTTTTATTGCAAGCTTTCAGCACACAGTATTCAGTAATATCAGTCCTTGCTTTTAGACCTTAGAACAAATTAGCTAATTTTATAGTTAGCACATTTGAGATAAGGGAAGTGATAGCATTGTGTATAGTGTAATCTCCTTTTAGTACCTTTGGTCTTTTAACACATATGTCTCCTTCCTTTGTCTTCACAGCACATTATAGGTCTGAATTAACCCTTGTGCAGCTGGCTACTGCCTGTTTCATACCTGGGTCACATCTGTGTTGATATTAATTTATCTGGTACAACATACACAGTTTTCCCACACAACTCTCACATTATTGTGACTTAAAAAGAAATACGATTAATTTAATATCACAAATTGCAAAACTCTTCCATGTAACAGTAACTATCTTATTCACAAGAAAGTGTCCAAAACAAAACAAAAAAAACACACAAAACTCATTATTTTCAAGAAGGTCATGATGTATGAACAGTTATACTGACATCGTGGAAACCCATTCAAAAACTTATTGTGCCATCAATAATTATTACTGCCAACTACAGTTTATTTTAATTTTATTTATTTTATTTATAAAATGTTTTACCAGTATGTCCTGGGCATAGAGTTAAAATGACAAATACATGGTTACAAAGACAGTTACATAAATGAACAGGGTATACATTATATACAAGACATTGCATGCACAGTTAGAGAAGATGTATATTATAGGCTTATGTAACAGTTACAGACCAGATTAAAATGTGAGACAGCCTTAGTTTTGAAAGAATTTAAACTTGTGGTGGATGTGAGAGTCTCCTCCAGTTTTGGGGTGCACGGTAAGAGAAATAGGAGTGGCCGGATACTTTGTGATGTCAAAGTAAATCTACAGGTTGTTCTTTACCATGGTTAAAAATGTATTTTTATTTTAAATGATGTACGTTTTAATTTTTTTTCTATAACATAAAATACATTTTAAAAAAAAAATTACATTCTAAGGCAGAGCTTTCCAAACTTTTCCTGTTGGTGACACACTTTTTAGACATGCATCATTTCGCAACACAGTAATTCAGTTTTACTAGCAAACCGGAGGTTAAACTAACCCCTAATAAGAGATGCGGACACATACATAAATTGTAATAATGAAATGTATTGGGACACAACATATCTCATGAAAATCTTTCATTTATATTTTTAAAAATATATGATTTGTAAGATAATAACATACATTTCCAAGATTGTTGTCATTTATAAGTAACAATATGTAAATATGGTCAAGAATTTAAAAAATGTGAATAACACCAATAACTACTTACCATTTTTTTTTTTGTAACTTAAATTTAATTAGTTTTCACTGTATTACAATACGTGCATACATACCATATTTGTAATGATTTTCTACATTGAACACCGTGCAACTCCCATTTTTTGGTAAAATAATAATACAAAATAACACTCCCTATGTGGGAAGGGGTGGGAGAGGGGGAGGGGGATGGGGGAGAGGGTTGTGTGTGAAACACCTCTTCTGCATGCTTCTCTTCCTTGGGTACTACCTCACCTTGCATACTACCATCTGTATATCTGATCGGGTCTCTTTGTTTTACTATATTCTAACCTAAGCCCATCTTTCCGCCTCCTACATCAAAGGAGAACGCACTTGCTACTATTAGAGCCAAATTGTGGACCTGTCCACCCCTGGGATGTCTGTTTGGTCTAGCCACGGTGTCCAGACTTTTAGGTAATTTTCGCCAGTGTCGTCTAGGAGACTTGTCAATTTCTCCATCTGGCATGTATGCCAAATTCTGTTCCGAATTTTGGGGATTACTGGAATTTCATTTTGTTTCCATAATGCTGCGATCTCGCACCTCGTGGCCAATGCGAAATGTGCAATCAGTTTCATGTCTGTTTTAGCTATCCCCGGGGTCTGCCTGTTCAGCAGGAATAACCATGGGTCTAGTGGAATTGTGATGTTAAGGATCCTCTGTAGCCAATCTCTAATTTGATCCCACAAGGGAGTTACCCGGGGGCAAGACCACAGCATATGTAACAGGTCGGCCGGATCTCCACATTGTTTAGGGCACAATGGGGAGTATCCTTGGACAAATTTTGATAATCTAACTGGGGTGTGGTACCATCTCATTAATACTTTATATGCGTTCTACTTTAACGTGGTGCACAGTGAGCTCTTGGAGGCCCTGTAACAATCTGCGTCCACTCCTCCTCTCCAGTGTCTCTCCCAGATCTTTTTCCCATATCAACATATATCGTAACTTTTTTGTGACCGTGGGACTAGAACCGATCACTTCTTTATACATCTGTGATGTGAGTCCCTTCATGTCCGTCTCAACCAGACAGAGCTTTTCAAAGTTTGTCAATGGGGACGGGATTTAATTTTGTAATAAAATGCTCTGATCTGGAGGTATCTAAAGAATTCAGATTGGGGGATCTCTTTTTTGGATTTAATTTGCTCGAATGTTTTAATTTTGTTAGTGCCCTCCAGATCCCTAAGTGTATGGATACCTTTAGCTTGCCATATTCAGACCCAGAACGAAGTCTGGGTTTCCCCATAAGGGAGTCATCAGGGATCCCCTAGCAGTTAACTTGCATGACAGCTTTCTTTGCTGTGTTTGGGGTCCAGATTAGGTTGTTTAACTCCAGTGGGGAGCAACACTCCTTCTCCAATGCCACCTATCTTTTCAATTCTGGGTTTGTTTGCCATTGGGAAATTTGACATAATTGTGCTGCCTTGTAGTAGGATAACAAACAAGGTACTGCTAGCCCTCCGTTCGATCTTCCCATACCCTAAGGACTTGTAAAAGTGACCTGACCAAGGTCCTGTCACTTTTGGTTGAGCGCATCGGGACAACCAGAGAGTTCCCTTCTCCGACCTCCTCTGTAACTTTTAAAACTTATAAACTATATAAATTGCATACTTGTCATATAGCTCAAACAGACTTTTCTACTAGGTTGACCACATCATTTATTTCTGGACCCCATCATTTTGTTGTCCCTTTGTGTCCTTGTGTGCCTCCCTATAACTTTGAAAAATACGCTGCTGTTGCCCCTGAGGATGCCCCACTGAGGTGGGCTGGGGAGGTAGGGGAGGGGGAGGGAGGGGGAAGAGGGGGGTCGGAGAGGGGGGAGCGGGGTGGGGGGAGAGAGGGGGAGAGGGGTGGGGGGAGAAAGTGGGGGAATAGGGAGGGGGAGAGGCAGGGGGGGAGGGGGGAAGAGGCAAGAGGGGGGAGGGGGAGAGGCAGGGAGGGGAGAGGGGGAGGGGGAATGTGGAAGCGGCTCCGGGCAACAGGGGCCTGCCAGGGGGAGACAGGGAGGAGTGGGCCAACAGGGAGGCATCAGGACCATGTCCAGGGTCCCATGGGGGGCCGGAGGCTGCCCGGGGGATGGCACCCACCCGTGTCTGCTGTTAAACCAGTCAATTTTTCTACCTTAGCTTCCTGCGTTGTTCTTGGTCCCGGCCGGTACCTCTTGACCTGCAACTCACCCTGGGCTGCTTTGGTGCGACCCCGTGTGGGGCCCACCACTGCCGGCATGGCAATGCAGCTATGCGTGGGGTTCCACGGGTATGGTTGGGACAGTTCGGTATTGTGGCGGTGGATCACTTTACCTCCCCTGGGCTGCACCAGTGTAGTTAGGGCAGCGCCACCCCAGGCATGACAACGCCGCTGTTTTTCTGGACTTTCAGCTGGCGAACTGGTATCTCCTGCCCCATCAGAACAGCCCAGATCCCCCCCAGGGCCGCACGGCCTCCGTCCGGTCATCGCACTCCCAGTTAGGGCATTGCCCGCCCCACAAGGGCAGCGCAGCCCCAGGCCGGGCAGCGCCACTCAAGGCCGTGCACAGCTCAACCCCAGTATCATGGAACAGAAAAACCCATTTTTGCCTTCTCTTTTTCACCCCCCCCCTTTCCTTGGCAGTTCTGCCTGCTAGCTGTATTTGGATGTTACTTTCCTTGCAGTTTCACTCTGTAACGCCTGAATGCCCGCAAACTTGGCCAGTCCCCAATACTGGAGGTGGGTAAGGGTATAACACGCACCCACAGCAGTGAGGGCGTGCCAGGATTGTGGTATGATGCGTTGCCGGGCCTGGTGAGAAAGGGTTAACTTGATACTTGCTGTGTCCGGGGTGCCAGAAGTTTGTGGGTAGAGATCCGAGAGCCGTAGGTCAGGGGCAGGAGAGAGCAGCGTAGTAAGGTCCAAAGCCGAGTCCAGGGAGTAGCGAGGTACACGAAGTCAACGAGAGCCAAGATCAAATCCAAGGGTATCCAACTGGGGCAGGGACAGGAACTAGAGCTGTAATACAGAAGAGAGCCAGGCATAGACGACCGAACAACCGAAGCCACAGAAGAACTATGCAGAGCGAGGAAGGAGAGGGCAGACTGGGGTTATATATGCAGGAGGACCAATGAGAGCAAGAGGTGGAGCAGAGGCCTGTCAGAGCAAGCCCAGGGATAGGTTCAGGTGCCCAGAGTGGGAGTCAGACAGGTGAGTGGTGGAGACAGCCTGTAGCTGATGGGAGGCGGAGTCAGCGGTGTGGGAGGACGGCAAAGAGGATCGGGTGCGCGCGCGCCCTGTAAGGTTCCCGTGCGCGCGCCCCGGCCGTGTGTGGGAGGATGCGGCTTGCACTGTGGAGGAGCGGCATGGCGTCTGACCAGAGGAGGTAAGGAGCCGACGGGGAGGGCGTCTGGGACGAGCAGCTGCACTGGGAGCCTGGGTGACGGGGACCCGCTGAGAGGCGCGTGTCCCTCGATCCCTTACACACTACCAGTGCAGATGGATTGGATACATTATGTTGCCTTTTTTCCTTCCAGTCTGTCACACCCCTGGTTGCCCTGGCAACATCTCCAGTCCTCCAAGTTAATGGGCTTTCCCATTCCCCCCTGTCCCTGCTGACAGTTAGTATGGCCTGACCCCTATCCCTGTGTCACAAGCTGTACCCACTGTCTTTTTACTTCCTGACATTGGCAGAGTGAGTACATTCATGTTACACCCCTATGGCAAGGCCAATTCTTTTCACCTGCCCTTACTACAAAGCACCCACAGAGATACACCTTTCCAACACAAACATCTTATCCACAAGTGCCTATTTTTATTGCTGTCTTCCTCAATAAAGTGAAGAAAATATACAGGACTTGTTGTGCTTTGGAAAGAGGGCTGAGTTGAAGCTAGCTGGGTTCATTCATACCCCAGTCATGAATCCAGAATAGTGAAAAGAAGACCATGTGTCTTGGACACACACACACAGGAACTGCTTCTCAAAGACTTTATTTTAACACAGAGCAGTCTCAGCAGACTGACAAGCAGCAGCCTTACAAACAAGCACCAGCCTTACAAACAAGCACAGCACAAGCTTATGCCCCACACTGCTGTTCAGAGCAGCCTCTATAGCAGAAACAAGTGACAGCTTCATGATAAGGAAAGTGTTACATTGCACAGCTTTACAAATCAGCAGCTTTTTGGAAAACAAGCAGCAGTTTTAAACAGCAAACCCAGAAAAGCAAAACAACTTTGCACACAAGGCAGCAGCATAGCAGACAGACAGTTCATAGTACACAGAACTTTGATTGCCTTCTCTGTTTTTGAGTCCACCCTTTGCACAGTTTCACCGGACACCCACCAGGACATGCGTCAGAGCCACCGGACACCTGTGAGTACAGCTACCCCTACGCTTACCGCTGCAGGACACCTGCCGGCACTATCCGAGACGGTCATCCATCACTGACGCAGGTAAACAGACCACACGCCACACGCACTGGCTAAAGGCCTACACACACCTGCAGCATGGCAGAACTCAGATCCTCACCAGACATCATGCAGGAGAGTGACCACTCAGACACATAGACCGCTGCGCAACTGCAACAGACGCAGGCAGACGCAAGGCCTAAACGGATAGTTACACTGACACAAAAGGCCCACGAAAAATATGAGACTGACATTGAAGCGCACCGCGCTAAATTAGAGAAGGCCTGGGAAACAACCACACTTGGAATACGCAATGTCGCCGGCGCTGGCAATTCCGTACAACAGCTCGAGCAAGCAATAACTCAATTAAAGATAGATCTCTCATGCTACCAAGAGCTGTCAGAGGCATACGTCACTTACTTGGCCAGGGCTAACACCAGCGAAAGCCTGCAAGAAAGGGACTTACAGCATAATATTGACTTGACACGTGACAGCCACGTGCGAACTGCCATCACAGACACCCAAAGCGAGATAAAAGAGCTCCTCCTGGAGACCGCATCACAGCGCTCCAGCACATACAGACACTCGTCAAGGTCAGAAGGATCAGCGCAATCTCACGTGTCTAGCGCAAGCGCAAACGCCACCAAGGCGCAAGCCACCGCAGAGGCCGCAAGTGCCAGGGCTGCATACGCTCAGAAGAGGCAGCCATGAAACTAGAAAGGGCCCGCATAGAAGAGGAGGAGCAGACAGCCGCTGCCACCGCCGCTGCAGCCACTGCACGGAAAAAGATAGAGGTGGACGTTAACCTAGAGGCCCTACATCAAGAAAGGGAAGCTGCTGCCGCATGAGCCCAGCCGAAGTCTTAGAAGCAGCCGCGCAACAGGATGGCGGGGAGCAACCGTACAGACGGATAGCCTCAGAGGATCCTGCCCAACGCACTGAAGACTACGTAAGGAGCCTCTTCAGTGTAAACACCAGCGCACCCTATCAACACGAAGGGTGACTTCACAGACACCAAAGACTTTCTAGGTTCACGTGGAGAAGACACAGTTCCTTTAAGGGTTCACGCTACCTGGGAAAACCACAGCCGCAACAGTGACCCACACGCCAGCGCGCACACGGATGCACTACAACAGGCTCGCAATCCAGGTACACCCACACGAGAAAACACAGCCCCTCATACCGACCAGCAGTCATCACGCGTCCACACAAAGGAAGAGGTGACTGCAAGAACCCTCCCAGCAACTACCTCAGAACGCGACCAACACGCCGATGCCTCAGGCCTAACAGACATGGCCAAGTACATGATCCGGCGTGACATGGTGCAAACAGGAGTCACCAACTTTGACGACCGTCCTGAGAACTACCGGATGTGTAAGTTCACGTTCAAGGACGCAATCAACAGCCTGGGCTTCTCAGCAAGGGAAGAGCTCAACCTGCTATCCAAATGGCTGGGAAACTAATCCAGGGAGCACGCGAAGAGACTTTGGACGGCAAACGCGAACCACCCCCAAGTAGGTATCGACCTAGTATGGGAAAGGCTAGAAGAGTGCTACGGTAGCCCCGAAGCAGTCGAAGATTCGCTCTTCAAGAGAGTCGACAGCTTTCCCAGGATCACAGCTAAAGACTACTCGAAGTTACGGGAGCTCGGGGACCTGCTGCAAGAGCTGGAGTTTGCAACGAAAGACCATTCCTTAACAGGTCTCAACGTCCTAGACAGCTCGCGGAGTGAGACCCATCTTGGAGAAGCTACCCTACAACCTCTGAGAAATATGGATTTCACAAGGCTCCAAATACAAAAGGGAGAAGCAAGTCGCCTTCCCTCCCTTCTCCTTCTTATTGAGCTTCATCCTCGAAGCGGCAAGGACAAGGAACGATCCCAGTTTCATCTTGGGTGTGCAAACCACACACAGTGCAAGCAGCCTGAGGAATGAGAGACCAGTGGCAAGATACGGTAACACTCAAAAACCCATCTCGGTCCACAGGATGGACGTGTCTCCCACGACCCAAACTACTCCTGATCAGTCGGTCGCCAGAGACGAGAAACCAAGGGACCCAAACAGGGAATGTCCCATACACAAGAATCCACACCCACTTAACAGATGCTTTGGGTACAGGATGAAGTCCCTAGAGGAACGCAAGACGTTACTCAGAGAATTCGAAGTCTGCTTCAGGTGCTGCGACTCCATGACTCACCTAGCCAAGGACTGTAAAGAGGCCATCAAATGTGCAGTGTGCAAAAGTGACAAGCACGTAACATCTCTACATCCAGAGGCACTGACACTCCATCAACTCAACAACCCATCCTCCATAGCGGAGCATGGCAGGGAGGAAGGAGAAGGAGAGCCAACATCTGTCACGTCTCAGTGCACCAAGGTTTGCGGAAAAGGAAGTGACAAAATATCCTGCTCCAAAATATGCCTTGTCACAGTGCACCCCCAGGGACAACCTGAGAGGGCTATCCGGATGTATGCAATCCTCGACGATCAAAGTAACAGATCATTGGCGAAGACGGAATTCTTCAACTTATTCAACTCACAAGACAATGCCTCACCCTACACCCTCAGAACCTGTGCAGGGTCAACTGAGACAACAGGGAGAAGAGCAAGCGGCTACGTCATACGTTCAATACGTTCAGTGGATAACAGAGTGAAGATAGTTCTCCCCACCCTCATCGAGTTCAACTACATGGCTGCAAACAGGGACGAGATTCCCACACCAGACGTGGCACGTCATCACCTGCACCTCAGAGGAATAGCCAACTACATCCCGCCGGTAGAACAAGCTTCTGCTCGGTAGGGACATCTTGAGGGTGCACAAAGTCCGTAAACAGCGTAACAGACCCCACAACGCCCCATTCGCCCAAAGACTTGACCTAGGATGGGTGATAGTGGGCAACATGTGCACTGATAAAGGACATGAACCAGACTATGTCATACGCCCGCAGAACGGTGATAACAGAATGCGGACACACATCTCTCTCCGAACCGTGTCTTGGCCATCTCCAAGTGACAGGAAGGCCAAGTGAAGAGAAGAGACAAGGTCATACTCCCGAGACCAACAAAAACATCTTCGCATCATTAGATCTGGAAGCTCTGCTTGACGCTGGCTTGAAGAGTCAGGCTATCACACAAGAAGAATCAGAATTTTTGTTTATAACACATCCACGCACTCCTTTATTTTATTTTATACCCAAAATACACAAACACCTTACTGCACCACCGGGTAGACCTATTATTTCAGGAATTTCTTCTTTGTCTTCTAATTTATCTCAATTTATTGATTATCATTTACAGCCTATTGTAGTATGTAGTAAGTCCTATTTGAGAGATACAACCCACACCCTTCAAATCCTACGGGAAGTGGGGTGGCAGCCCAACTTTATATTGGTCACAGCGGATGTAACATCACTTTATACGGTTATCGACCATGAGTTGGGCTGCAGGGCGGTAACCCAAAAATTGGAGTCAGCTTCTCATTTGACACTTGCTAGAAAACAATTTTTGGTCGATAGTATACGTTTTATTTTGACACATAATTATTTCACTTTTAATGCACAGTTTTATAATCAAGTATGTGGAACCGCCATGGGCACCAGGTTTGCCCCAAGTTATGCCAACCTTTTTATGGACAGTTGGGAAGAAGAATTAATCTGGAACCACTGTCCTTTTGGGGCAAGCCTGGTGCTCTGGAAACGTTACATAGATGACGTAATATTCATCTGGTCCGGCGGGGAGACACAATTAGAACACTTTTTCCTATTTAAATAATAATGACAGAAATCTACAGTTCACATTTAAATTTAGCACAGAACACATTGATTTTTTAGATTTAAATATTTATATCACTAATAACACTTTACACACCAAAACATTCTTCATGCCAGTGCAGGCTAACACCTATTTAAGAGCCGACAGTCAACATGATCCACTGTGGATCAAGAATATCCCAAAAGGCCAGTTCCTCCGCCTGAGACGGAATTGTTCTGATATTAGTGAATTCTTGTCTCAGGCTGAGGAACTGAAGTGCAAGTTCCTCAATAGGAATTATCCTGAGCATCTTTTGGATGGAGTGATAGAACAGGGCACCAATTTGAAAAGAGAGGATCTTCTTATATATAAGAAGAAAGATCCGAAAAACAATTTCTCTGATCAAGTGCCATTCGTTACTCAATATAACGAAATGGCACCGAAGATGAAGAAGATCATTAACAAATACTGGCCAATTCTCCTAAGGGACAATACCCTAGTTGAAATCCTTCCGGCAAAACCAAAAATTATGTTTACTAGGGCCACAAACTTAAAATCTAAACTGGCACCTTGTTGTCCTTTCAACTATTTAAAACAAAACAGTGTAAAGAGAGATAAAGGCTATTTTAAATGCTCTAAATGTACGGCATGTGCATACAGCAGTAGTGCAAAGGGTTTCAAATCCAATGTTACACAGAAGGAATACCCTATCAAGTCTTGTATTAATTGCCATATGAGTTACGTCATATACTTACTCCAATGTCCATGTGGCCTGCAGTATGTGGGAAGGACCGGAAGAACTTATCAAAGGAGAGTATATGTACACATATATAATATCAAAAATGGACTGGTAACTCATAGCGTATCCCACCATTTCCTCACTCACCATAATAAAAACCCCAACGGTCTCATATGTCAGGCCATTGAGGCTATTCCAGAAAGCCATAGAGGTGGGAATAGGCTAAAAAAATCCAGTATGCGTGAGGCATACTGGATTTATGAGCTAAAAACACTCTCTCCAAGAGGCCTCAATAAAGATTTTGAGTTAGGGGCATTTCTGTAATACCTTAGCAATTCCCTAATCAATTCAATATGATATGTTTGAATGATTTTTGGGTTATTGTCTTACTGCTTTTTTATATATAGTACATGTTTAACATTTTTTTACTTTTTATGTTCTGTGTTTATGTTAGGTTAGTGTTGTTAAATGTATTGTAAAGCTAAACAAATGTCAGTGATTTTTTATGTGCCACGCAGGTATAGCTTTAAGACTGCACTGATTGACTGACCAATCAGAGCGGAGGCGGAAGTATTTATACCTGGCATCACTGCCATCACTTTTAACCCCTGATGAAGTGTGCTTAGACACACGAAACGCGTAGGGCTATTTTCTTTTACTTTCTGTACATTAAGGGACATTAAGGGACAAGCAGGAACTAGCAGGTCCATTGCCGAGTATTACAGCCTGGTGTGGAGGACCAGAGGAGAGAATATCGCCGCTTCCCTCGGCTCCGTCGGACGGGTCTGCCAGGCCTTGACGTCACATCCGGTGACGTCACTACCGGTCCAAACCAGAACACACGGAGGAGCACACGGAGCTCTCGGCGTTCTGAAGACTCACTGCACGTGGAGCCAGCATCTATATATCCTATGCCAGTAAAATTTTGCTGTCCTGTGAGTGTCACTCAGGTTTTACCCAACCGGATTGACATCACTATTACTGTCCAGCTTTTTATAATTCTAGTTATATTAAAACTACATTTTACTGTTAGCTTTGCTTCTGTGTTTGTATGTCCTGTCAGTGTTGTCAGTCAGTCTGTGAGTTAATCTTTGTGTGAATATTCATAACAGTGATGCACTAACTATCTCTCTTTTCATTACATGTTCCAATCCCAGGAACGATGTCCCATCAGGTCACCTCAAGACTAAGGGACAGCAGATCACTTTGGGACTAACATCACTTCCATTGGACTTTCACTATTCCACCTAATTGGACTAATTAGGCGCCGGTATCTCTTTGTTTTTATGCTATTGTTTCTGATTGTACTATCAGATTTTTTCCTAGGCTGCCTAGCGTGCCACTTGAGTTCACCCCCACTATTAGGGTATATTGTTTATTTTTCATTAGCACTATTTTACATCACCTTTTTTTCTAGTTCTGCCTGCTAGCTGTATTTGGATGTTACTTTCCTTGCAGTTTCACTCCCAGTGGAATGGATACATTATGTTGCCTTTTTTCCTTCCAGTCTGTCACACCCCTGGTTGCCCTGGCAACATCTCCAGTCCTCCAAGTTAATGGGCTTTCCCATTCCCCCCTGTCCCTGCTGACAGTTAGTATGGCCTGACCCCTATCCCTGTGTCACAAGCTGTACCCACTGTCTTTTTACTTCCTGACATTGGCAGAGTGAGTATATTCAATGGCATTTGGGACCAAGACTAAATTTGTAAAGCTTCCAGTGACTGAGCTCCTGATTAGAACCAACGCTAAAACCACCCTAACACCTTTCACTAGTTTTAAATACCTGGGCTTATGATTTGACTCCCACTTAACATTCGGGATGCACATTGATACCCTGACAACCAAGACCTATGCCAAACTAGGGGTACTTTACAGGAACAAATCCTCCCTAACCTCCTGGTCAGAAAGCGTATTGCACAGCAGATGCTAATGCCAATTATTGACATATAATGAGAATGTATATGGCTCGGCTCCTCAAACCCACCTTAGCAACTTGACACCCTCTACAATTCAATTTGTCGTTTTGTTCTCCAATGCAACTACAACACACATCACTGCGAAATGCTCAAAGAACTAGATTGGTCATCACAAGTCTAGGTGCAAAGTTCACCTTTCCTGTCTCCACCCTCAAATACTTTCTGGGCAAGCTACCCAGCTACCTGAACAAGCTCCTCACCCCTACCACATGCAGTACCTATCACCTGAGATCAGACTCCAAAAGACTATTCATGGTCCCAAGACTCAACAAAGTATCCGGCCGCGTTCCTCCTTCTCCTCCGTGCACCCCAAAACTGGAACACCTACCAGAGACTCTCATATCCACCACCAGCTTAAGTTCTTTCAAATCTAAGGCTGTCTCACACTTTAATCTGGTCTGTAACTGTTTCATACGCTCATAATATATATTTTCTTTAACTGTGCATGCAATGTCTTGTATATAATGTATACCTTGTTCATTTATGTAACTGTATTTGTAACCATGTATTATTTTGTTTTACTCTGTGCCCAGGACATACTTGAAAACGAGAGGTAACTCTCAATGTATTACTTCCTGGTAAAATATTTTTATAAATAAATAAAATAAAAAATAAAAATTCATGTTACACCCCTATGGCAAGGCCAATTCTTTTCACCTGCCCTTACTACAAAGCACCCACAGAGATACACCTTTCCATCACAAACATCTTATCCACAAGTGCCTGTTTTTATTGCTGTCTTCCTAATAAATGAAGAATATACAGGACTTGTTGTGTTTGAAGAGGGCGAGTTGAAGCTAGCTGGGTTCATTCATACCCCAGACATGACCCTGGATCCAGAATACCCAGGTCGGTTCGGGCCGCGCAACCCAGGTCGGATCGAGCAGCGCAACCCCAGGTCGGGACCCCCATCTCCCGGATCGTTGGAGCCCCCCCCCAACCCCCATCAACCCCCATCAACCCCCATCATCTCCACCGATGACCGGTTTTCCTGCGTTGTCATCTTGGCTCCACATCCTCCGACCTCTGCCTGTGACAGGATGATGCTCCTGGTGTTCCATCTGCCGGGGCCGCCATGTTGTTTTCTGTAGTGGTTGCTTCATCTTTCCGGATGCCATCCTCCATGATGGTCGGGTCTGGAATTGCAGCTGGTGATCATATAACATCAGTGTAAGTGTACTGTAGGTGCTCCAACTTTAAACATAACTGGCAGGGCTCCTTTAAAACTTTAATTGGTTCTTTTAGTGACTCCAGCTGTTTCCATTTGCAGCCGTGGTTTTCGGAGAGTTTGCCGACGCCCGCACTTCACTCCAGAGGGCTGCGGAGCGTGTTCTTCTCCAGCTGGCATATGAGTGAGATCTTCTGCTTCTTTGCGTATCCCTATTTTCTTTAGGAACAGGTCCCCATCGTCTGGATGTTTTAGGGTGTGTGCCACACAGTTCTTCAACACTGCCAGGTCAAATGGAAACACCCAGCGGTCTCGCGCTCCTTTCTCTCTCAGTAGTTTGGTGATGGGGGCCATGTCCTTTCATTTTATTAAAGTTGTGGGGGAGATATCTTTGAACACTAAGAGTTTGATGCCCTCAAATTCAACATTCTTAGTGGTTCTTGTGATTTAGCACACCTCTTCCTTTATTCTGTAGAAGAGGAATCGCATAATAATATCGCGTGGGGGGTTCCCTTGTTGGGGTCGGGATCTTAGGGCACGGTGGCAGCGATCTAAGTGCAGGTCGGCCTCCATTTTATCAGGCAGTAGGTGGGTCAGCCATCTTGATGTAAATTATTCTGCATCAACGATTTCCTCAGGGACCCCACGGAGGCGGATATTGTTCCTCCGGTCTCTGTTTTCTGTGTCCTCCTGCTTGTTAGCGATATCTATGACCATGTATTTAGGTTTTGCCGTTTCTTTTTCATTCCTCTGCACTGCCCTGGTTACTGCGTCCATGTGCTTTTCCAAGCCGTCGGTCCTCTCCCCCACCGCATTTAGATCTTTTCTCAGCTGTTCAATCTCCCTTCGGAAGAAGGCTTTCATCTCACCGCAGAATTCTTTCATATCTGCTCTGGTGACTGTGCGCTGGTCCCAGTTCCTCTCCACCTCCTCCCCCTCTGAACCCGAGCATACTGCCATTACTGCTTCGCCGGTCTCGCTTCTTCCCGCTCTCCCCCCTCTGGGGTAGAAGTCTGTCAGGACCGCGGTGCTTCTTTTTGTCTTTGCTCGGGTCGCTGCCATCACTAGGTACTTGTGTGAGCCTCTGTGTATTTATTTGTCACAGTTGGTATTGATTTTCGTCTGTTTGGTGCTGGTTTAAAGCCGGGGGGAACGGAGCTAATTAGTTAGGCTGCCATTCCTGCGCTGTCGAGCATGCGCCTCACTACTTACCATTTTAATGAGATGTATGAGGTTGATGGGATGAACACAGCTTTTGAATATTTGGTGGAATATTAGATAAAGACACTCGCATTTCGTCATCAAGCATTTTTAAGCTTCCACGTTTGTGTCTTTAAGTTTGTCATCGTTGAAAAGGATACTTCATAAATGTATGTAGTAGAAAAATGCAGAAGAATTTTTAACGCTTTTTACCTATGTTTGGATGCATTTTTGAAACGCGAGGAGAGGGTGGAGAGAGAGAGATAGAGAGGGAGAAAGAGAGAGAAGACAGAGGGGGAGAGAGAGAGAGAGAGAGAGAGAGAGAGAGGAAGAGAAGGAGAGGAGAGTAGGGTAGAGAGACAGAGGTTAGAGAGAGGAGAGTAGAGTATGGTGGAGAGTGAGAGAGAGAGAGACAGAGAGGTGAGAGGAGGACAGAGAGGGTGAGAGACAGAGAGGGTGAGAGATGGAGGGTGAGAGACAGAGGGTGAGAGAGAGACAGAGAGGGTGAGAGAGACAGAGAGGGTGACAGAGAGAGAGTCAGAGAGTGACACAGAGAGAGAGGGTGACAGAGTGAAAGAGAGAGAGAGGGTGACACACAGAAAGAGAGTGACAGAGAGAGAGAGAGAGCGAGAGAGGCCGAGGAGGAGATGAGAGAGACAGTGAGACAGAGATGTTGACAGAGAGACTGAGATGAGATGAGGGTGAGAGAGAGAGAGGGTGAGAGAGGGAGAGGGTGACAGGGAGAGAGAGAGGCTGACAGAGAGAGAGGGTGACAGAGAGAGAGGGTGGGTGACAGACGTGTGGGTGCATGGGTGGGTGACTATGACTGACTGTGGATTGGTATATGTATTCATTCACACACACACAATCTTACACTCACACACTCTTACACACTCTCTCTTACACACTCACACACACAGAAGCACACACACACACTTACACACTCTCATACACGCACACACTTTTACATTCTCACAGACACACACACACAAATGGGGATCGACACACGGGGGGGCAATCGGAGCAGGGGGACCAAAATCGGAGCTTGGGGGGGGGCAAATCAGAATAGGGGGGCCCCAACTCAGACGTGGGGGGGCCAATCGGGACGGGGGGGGCAAATCAGACCTGGGGGGCCAAATCGGAGCTAAGGGAGTCATGGAGCTGTACTTACCTTACTCGCTCCATGCAGGAAAAGGCGACTCCTCACTGCAGCTTGGCTGCGCGTCAACCAATCAGGTGGGGGGATTTTTATTTATTTATTTATTTCCCCACCAGCGCGCGCCTGTCACCCTGTGGTGACCAGTTTTGTCGAGGGGACGGCGCACGTCCCGGCAAACCCCCTGACCACCCGCTCCCCTCCTAAATAATCCTGTGCCCCCCCAGGGCCCCAGTTTGCGCACTGCTCAGAGGTTTCGCATGACACACCTACACACTGCAGCGACACACAGTTTGGAAAGCTCTGTTCTAAGGTATGAGCTGCACAGATTTGGTTGAAACTTCTGGCAGATCTAGGTTATGGTGACAGAAAGGTACACTCACAATTTCTTTTGAATAAGTCATAAGGCATTTGGCATCTGAAGAGAGAACACACAAACAAAAAAAGAGGCAACAAAACAACACACGCACAGTTGATGACTTCACTCGCTCATCCAAGAAGTGCAATTCCTCTTATTTCACACAGGTAGAGGAGTTGTTCAGTGAGTAAGGACACTGACTCTGGCACTGAGTTTAAAGCAGGGGAGCCTGGTTCAATTACCAGTATTGGCTCATTTTAACCTTGGGCAAGTCACTTTATCTTCCTGTGCCTCAGGCACCCAAAACAGATTGTAAGCTCCACGGGGCAGGGACTTTGTCTGCAAAATGTCTCTGTAAAGCGCTACATAAAACTAGCAGCGCTATACAAGAACAAATTATTATGATTTTATCATTTTTATATTTTAGCTTTTCTTAAAAAAATAGAAGTGGGTCCATTTTACAGTAAAGTATGGAATCAGGATGAAATGGCAAAGTAATAGCGATAAGTACAAAAATATGAAATTGAAACTCATCTTTGAAAGAAACAGAGTTAGCCATAATTATTTTGTGATACTATGTTAATTGTTGGGCTTTGTAGTTCTCAGGTGTAGCCCCAGGAAGTCCATTAAAACACATTCACTACCAATTACATTTTTGGGATTTCCTTTTTTTCTGACAAGTCGGAAAAATGATAGTCAGATTGTTCAAAGGCAGCTAGTATTCAGGCAATTACAGAGACCCAAAGGACTATCATCTCTAAAAACCATGTGGGATTATTGAACGTGATGGTTGAGAGATAATCAATAATGTATTATACCTAATGAAAATGTGTCCAAAACAAAATCAACCCACAAACATATTATGAAACGCTGCAGGTATTTTTATGTCAATTATACAAGTGACAAACTGCGCTGAACTTTCAAAGGCATACCATGCTTTATCAGTTGATATGGCGTACAATAATCTTCAATATATCACAATGTATGGGCCTGGCTGGTGTCGTTGTTTGCAAACTCACAAATACCGGTTCTAGATAATGAGTAGTTTATGGCATAGTAAAGCACAGTATGATCATACACATTCAAAAGTCAATAAGACTCTGCCAGGGGAGTGTCCAAGCAGGCTTTATATACATTTTAGATTCCTTTGTTTAAAATAGGTTACTAGGCAGAATATAATAAAAACTCCTTAATTCTTAAACCAATCATCATTAAAACCTGGTTAAAACTAGATTAAAACAGCTCTCTATAGGAGACAGGTACTACTTGATACCAAGAATGTGGGCGTTACTTCAGACAGTCTGTTGTATGTTTAGGGTGTTTTAGTTGCATGTCATGTACTGTCGCGGCCCCTTTTATTCTCCTACATCTCCAAAAAATTTCGGGGATATTTTCCAAATGCCACGCACTTCACCGCGTTCATGCCGCATTCATTCCGCATTCACGTTCATGCATTCAATATTACGATCGCGTCACAATACCGGAGCATATTCCGGAAAAAAAAAACTGCATCTGCCCGGGGTAATCAGAGTTGCGCCGATACGGCCGCATTAGGCTAAAGGCAGCCGCCACTGTATGTATGTATGTATGTATGGTAACCACTTTTGTGGCTTAAATAAAGTGTTGCTCTGCGCTGGTGCTGTCTCAATGTAGTGTTGCACTGTATTGCTTAAACTCTTGTAGCCATCTGCCGTAGGGACTCCACAACGCCCTACAAAAGAGTAAGCTCCTTTACAGGAGACTCACAAAACAGAGAAAAGGATTGTGAGAAGTCGCATTGAGCAGCTAAAACATATCTTTATTAAAAAAACCACAAGGGGTTAACATACACAATAAAACCAAAGCATAGGCAACAAATACAATGCAGAAATAATAACAATAATAGTAAATGAATTAAACTTACAATTGCCCAGAAAACAAGGAATGATGTTGGAGAGCTCTGGTTACACAGCTGGGCGCAGTGGATGTAAATGGTCCTGATGAAGCACTATGTGCGTAACGTGTAGAGGTCACGTGAGGCTTCTTCATGGACTTCAAGCTGTAGAGAGGGATACATCTGGGGAAGTGAGGGTGTTTGCAGCGTGAGTGAGCAGTTTTGGTCCGGACCATTTACATCCACTGCACCCAGCTGTGTAACCATAGATCTCCGACATCATTGTTTATGGGGCAATTGTAAGTTTAATTAATTTACTATTATTGTTATTATTATTATTATTTTTGCATTGTATTCATTGTCTATGCTTTGGTTTTATTGTGTATGTTAACCCCTTGTGGAGTTTCTTTTTTTAAAGATATGTTTTAGCTGCTCAGTGCGCCTTCTGCCAATCCTTTTCTCACTTTTGTGGCTTGAATGCATTTTTGGGCAAGGATCCTGTTGCAGGGTACATGCAACCACACACGCGGGTTCTCTTGATAAGGCTTCTTTATTGAGCCTAAAAAATATACAGCACACAAAAACAAAATAGCTTCTCTTCAGCATACAAAAACAAAATAGCTTCTCTTCAGCAGACAAAAACAAAATAGCTTCTCTTAAGCATAGAAAACAAGGCAGCTTCTCTTCAGCATGCAGGACACAGACAGTTCATCACACATGTACGTTGAAAAACAGACCTTACAGCAGTAATCTCTTCAGTATTTCAGTCCTGTCTCCTGACCAGCTAGCTTGCATGTGTGTACAGCCTGGGGGTTTTAAAACACCTTGATTATGAAGCTGGGGTCAGACTCATTAAGCAGCCCTTCTCAACTGAAACTTAACCTTGTCACTGCTGCACTGCAAGCCTAAACATAGGTTTGCCAGGTATATGGCCGGTGACATTCATTCACCCTGTCACATTCCTCCCCTGTTAGTGTGTGGCTGGGGCAAAGCATGGCTGGAGCCCGACCATCCACCCCTTCTCTAGAAAAGAAGTCAGCATTTGCATTTTCTTTTCCAGGCCTGTGCTAAATCTCAAATGAGAAGGGTTGGAGGGCCATATACCACCTGGTCAATCTAGCATTGGAGTCCTTCATACTATTTAACCACTTCAATGGAGCATGGTCCGTCACCAGAGTAAAATGGACTCCTGCCAGGTAATGCCTCAAAGCCTCGATTGCCCACTTTACTGCGAGGCACTCCTTCTCAATCACTGAATATTTTTTTTCCCTCGGGAATAATTTCCTACTCAGAAAATGGATCGGATGTTCCACTCCCTCAAACTGTTGTTTCTCCCTATCTCTGATGCATCGGTTTGCACTACAAAAGGCCTGTTGAAGTCTGGGCTTCTAAGGACGGGACCCTCTGATAGAAACCTTTTTATGTCCTCAAAGGCTCTCTGACACTCCCTTGACCATACCACTTGTTAAGGGGCACACTTTTTTGTGAGGTCCGTTAATGGGGCTGCAACTTCCGAGTAGTTGGGGATGAACCGCCGATAGTACCCTGCTAAACCCAGCAGAGAGCGTACCTGCGTTTTTGTTTGGGGGGTCGGAACTTCTTTCAGGGCAACTACCTTGTCGGCTAGTGGCCTTACTTTTCCACCTCCCAATGCATACCATAAGTATTTGATTTACGCCTTACCTACTGTAAGGCACATTTCTTAGGGTTGGCTGTGAGCCCTGCCTCTCATAGAGATTTGAGGACTGCTTTCAGCCTATTTAGATGGGCCCGCCAGTGTTTACTATAAATGACCATGTCATCTAGGTAGGCTGTGGCATAAGCTCTATGGGGTCTCAGCACTTTATCCACGAGTCTCTGAAATGTGGCTGGGGCTCCATGAAGTCCAAATGGCATTGTCACAAACTGGTATAAACACATGGGAGTGGCAAAGGCTGTTTTGCACTTGGACTTTTCCTCTAAAGGTTTTTGCCAGTATCCTTTTGTTAAGTCCAGCATGGATATATATTCCGCATTACCAAGGGCGTCAATTAACTCGTCCACCCTTGGCATCGGATATGCGTCAAACTTGGATACCGCATTGACCTTTCGGAGGTCCACACAAAATCTTACCTTCCCATCGAGTTTAGGGACCATAACTAGTGGACTACACCACTCACTGCATGATTCCTCAATCACTCCTAAGTGTAACATTTCTTGTACCTCCTTCTCTACCAGGGCCCTACAACTTTCAGGCAACCTATAAGGACGGGAGCGTACTTTTACCCCAGGTGCTGTCTCGATCACATGTGAAATTAAATTAGTTTGCTCTGGCAAATCAGAAAAAACATCATGGAATTGTGTAATTATTTCTAACAAGTCCCCTTTTTGTTCAGAGGACAACCCATTGGGATTTTATCGTCACCCACGATGTTCTCCCGTGGGGGCTGAGGACCCAAGTCTATTTCCTCCTCCACTGGGTGGATGAATAGAGACCGCTGCATCTTCCAGGGTTTCACCAAGTTCACATGGTAAATTTGTTTACCCTTCCTGGACCCTGGTTGAGCGATCTCGTAATCTACAATACCCGTGCGGCGGAGTACTTCGAATGGGCCCTGCCATTTGGCTAGGAGTTTGCTCTCACAACTGGGTAACAATAACATCACCTGAACTCCTGTGTGAAACACTCTCATACGAGCATTTTGATTGTAATGTCTCTTCTGAATGTCCTGAGCTGATCTAAGATTCTCCCTAGCAAAATGCCCGACCACATCTAGGCACTTCCTAAAGTCCAATACATATTGCAGGATATTCTTAGAAGGGAACCGCTGTTCCTCCCAGGTCTCCTTTAGGAGGTCTAGGATACCCCGGGGTTGGCGGCCATAGAGCAGTTCAAATGGAGAGAATCCCGTGGAGGCCTGGGGAATTTCCCGCACTGCAAACAGCAGAAAAGGGAGAAGTTCATCCCAGGCTCTCTTCTCTGAATCTACAAATTTCCTCAGCATCCCTTTTAGAGTTCGGTTAAATCTTTCCACCAATCCGTCAGTCTGTTGATGGTAGACCGATGTCCGAACAGACTTGACTTCTAGTAATTTTAAGACATCCTGCATCAGTTTAGCCATAAAATTTGTACCTTGGTCTGTCAACATAACCTGGGGAAGTCCAACCCGTGAGAACAGCTCCAACAACTTGTTGGCTACTTGCTTCGCCGTTGCTGTTCTCAAGGGGAACGCCTCAGGATATCTTGTTGCATAGTCAACTATTACAAGAATAAACCTGTGTCCTTTCGCAGAAGGTTCTAGAGGTCCTACCAAGTCTACCCCAATCCTCTCAAAGGGAACTGACACCAAGGGTAGAGGAACCAAAGGGGCTGGTTTTTGTCCCTTCGGACTAGTTAGCTGGCACTCTGGACATGCCGCACATAACTTAGCAATATCACTATGCATCCCTGGCCAATAAAATCGGGACAAAATACGGTCCAATGTTTTATCCCTGCCAAGGTGACCACCCCAAGGGACAGTATGGGCTAGAGTGAACCCAAATTTAACAAATGCTTTGGGAACCAATATCTGTCTGGTGACCTCCCCTGTTTGTGTCTGCCTATTCACCCTATACAGGATATCATTTGATAATTCAAAATGGGGGAATACTATCACCCCCTGTGCATTCAATTTTTACCACCTTATCATACTGTCTAGCAAGGACTGGGTCTTCCCTTTGCCTCTGGCAAAAATCAGGGAGGTATAGGTCTGGTAAATCTCCAGGGCCCATATCCCCCTCCCTCTGGCCATCCCCAGCCATCACTTGTGACTTCTGACTACTAGAATGGTCACCTTGAGACCCAGATTTCTGCAACGAGTCCTGTTTGTCAGAGCGTCTTTGCTTCTGAGTCTTTGGAACCCGGTGTCTACTGGGAAAAAGGTCTGCCATTTGCCAGGGTTCTCCTGAGCCATAGAATAAGGTTCCTCGTGAGAGACTGGAGCCATTAGGTTCAAAAAGAAAGGCCAGTCCTGGCTATGCACAACGGGGGCAAGGAGCCAAGGAGCGACTCCTACTTCGAAGTAGGCCTCCTGTCCTTTTACCTGTAGCCGGATTTTGGCCGTCGGATACCGTTTTACATCGCCGTGTATACATTTTATACTCCATGGAGAGTCAAAAGAACACACGTTAGGCGGTAACAGTTCCTGGAAGACCAGAGTTTTCCCAGAGCCCAAATCTACAAGGGCCTGGACGGTTTTTCCCCCAACCTGGGCTGGAAGTAGCCAGGGCTTGTAATTTTTTCCAGTGAAGGCCGAGGCGACGGTCCTGCTGAAGGAACAATCCATCTGTGGACAGTAGGATAGCGCTCCGCTGGGCCAGATACTGGAGACCAGGCATCTGGTGGGTCCTGTGGGCGACGTCCTCGGAAGTTCCTCTCATTTGGCGACAAGCCGACATCAGGAAGGGGATGAGGGTCTCGGCGGTGCCTGGCGTTTTGACTTCTTCCTTGTTGGAAGGACTGCTCTTTTCTTGGCACTTCCCCGTTGTTCCAATCTCCCTCTTTGGGTCTCCGCAAGTGCTGGTGAAGTTGGATCCATCAGGTCCAGGGCACACGCCTGATCCTCGGCCCCAAGGAAGTTCTCAACGAGTCGGACCGCCAAAACTAGGGTTTCAGCAGCATGGCGTTTTACCCACGAGCGTGCGGAAGGGGGTATTATCTGCAGGAATTGTTCCAACACCACTTGCTCAAGAATTGCCTCCTTAGTGCACTCCTCGGGTTGTATCCAGCGAGTACACTAGTCCAATAACCGCTGAGCGAGGACCCGGGTCTCATCTTAGCGGTGTGCTTCAGGTTCCGGAACTGCTGCCGGTAGGTCTCTGGGTTCAGACCTAAGCGATCCAGTATGGCGGCTTTTACTTGTTTGTAGTCCATTGCCTGATCTGCTGGGAGGCCCTGATATGAGGCCTGGGCTTCTCCTATGAGGAGCGGGGCCAAAGCAGTTGCCCAGCGATCTGCAGCCCAGCCCTGAGCTTCGGCAACCCTTTCAAATGTCAGTAGAAAAGCCTCTGGATCATCGTTCGGAGCCATTTTCCTCAGGAGTATCGGGGGTCTGCTTGCAAGTTCTGGACTGGCAGACCCCTGGAATTGGGTCAGCAGCTTGGCCATCCGCTCATCCTGTGCTGCCTGCTGCTGGCTTAGGAGCTGGGTTTGCTGCTGCAATAGTAGTTGGGCCTGCTCCTGCATTAACAGTCCCTGCTGTTTGGTCTGCTCCTGCATTAACAGTCCCTACTGTCTGGTCTGCTTGCACAGAAACTCTTTTAAAAATTCTTTCATTTTTCTCATTTGTGTGTGTGTGTGGCCCTTCAACTGCGGGGGCCTTTCAAAATCTCGGCACTTCTGACACCATATGTTGCAGGGTACATGCAACCACACACGTGGGTTCTCTTCATAAGGCTTCTTTATTGAGCCTTAAAAATATACAGCACACAAAAACAAAATAGCTTCTCTTCAGCATACATAAACAAAACAGCTTCTCTTCAGCAGACAAAAACGAAATAGCTTCTCTTCAGCATAGAAAACAAGGCAGCTTCTCTTCAGCATGCAGGATACAGACAGTTCATCACACATGTACTTTGAAAAACAGACCTTATAGCTGTAATCTCTTCAGTATTTCAGTCCTGTCTCCTGACCAGCTAGCCTACATGTGTGTACAGCCTGGGGGTTTTAAAACACCTTGATTATGCAGCTGGGGTCAGACTAATTAAGCAGCCCTTCTCAACTGAAACGTAACCTCGTTACTGCTGCACTGCAAGCCTAAACATAGGTTTGCCAGGTATATGGCTGGTGACGTTCATTCACCCTGTCACAGATCCCTTTGTCAGACGGCATTTAATTTGTATTTTTGTTACAATCCTATGGCCTATCACCACTTAGTAATTGAAACCTTTCATGCTGAATGACATGATCCCTGAGGTGTTATTTATTTCATACCCCAGTCCATGGGGATGCATAGACATTTACTGATGATATAATGTGACTTAATGAAATCATGCCATACCCATGTAAGATCTATAGACCTCCAATATGATATTCTGATGCTTTCAAAGTTAGAAACCTATTCCTGATCATTTCTCACCTACAGTATGATAAATATACAGTATAATGCAGCTTTACAGCATGAAGCGAGAATCCACCCCCTCTCTGGGGAAAGAAAATATTTTCCCCTTTTATTTTATCGTATTGTTTTCTGCATTCACTTACCACCTTTTTTCCCTACTGTTTGCTTCTACATACAATAAATATTCAAGCTCTCCAAACTACTTGTACAGTTTCATATATACAGTAACTGCACACTTCTGTAATATTTTTTACACTATTGTATTGCCTACAGTACCTTGCTGGCATAATTTCTTGAGTTTTAGGAATTCATTGTACTATATTTTTTAATTGTGTGCATGAAATACTCTGCAAAGGAGTGTTTGCGGTTGGATGAGATCAGCAAAAGATTTATGACAGTTCACTAGTTCACGTAAAAACAAAAACTCAAGATCAAATTAATTAAGCAATATGTTATATTGCTTAATTAATATCCTCTTTAAACGCAGTTTCTAATGGCAAGTATGCGATTCATGAATACTATGGTACTTAACCATTGCTAACTACTGTAGTACAGGGCAAAATCAATGCACAGGGACTGACTACAAATTTAATGTATGTTGTTTTCATTGGTCTCTCATGGGATTTTACAGCAATGTGGCTGTGGAAACAGATACCTCATTTTAATCAAGGTTTCTAGCTTCTAAGTTGCTTCATTGCTTAATTGATGTATTCCTAATTTTAGCATGGAGAAGCAATCCAATTTCACACGTCATTTTATAAACAAGTAAATATTTTTACAAGCATTAATTTTGTATTGCTAATATTATTTATAATGTTAGCAATAATATTTTTAGTTTTGCTACATGGGATTCTGGGAAATACATTAATCGTGCACTTCTATTTTTACGGTGTGTGAGAATTCCTTAAGAAATCACAATGATTTATTTTCTATTATTCATAAGAATAGTTGTTATTAATATGTGATATATATGAATCATCTTATATGTTTTGAAAAAGAAAATGTAAAGGTACTGTATATACAGTAGGGCTGTTTTGTATGTGTGACTAACGCTACTGTAGGTGTGTTTAATTCTTTTGTCTCTTGTCCAGATATAATTTTTTTGGTATGCATTTAAATATATTGCTAAATCCTTAGTGACAATAATAAATCTTTCCTAACACCCCTATTGACACTTTTTTACAAGATCAATCTCATGGGAAAATATATGCAAGGTACTTTGATACATTAATGTAGAACTGACAAACCCCCACCCCTGGGAGATCTGGCCTTTGCTACCGGTGCCTCATACCTGTTAGGTTCCAGGAGATGCTGAGGGTCCGCGTTGGTATGGGGAAACAGGACATGCTTTCGGGATGTCATCAGGCTGTGTTCTTCTCTGGTTCTAGCACCTCCATTCACAGCAGGCTCCAGCATGGCTGGAGACAGTCCCCACTGTGAAAGTCATGAAGCATGCACCTACCCAATAGACTGTAGACTTAGGCAGGGGTATATAAAACAAAAAGGCTTCTTTATTCCTCTACTGCAGATGTTATACACAGAGGTAGTATGCTTTCTCAAGTCCCAAGCTTCTGAATGGTGCCTAGGCCTCCTGGCAGAATTGAGGCCACCCAAGCCTGCTTGGTATTCTCTTCAGCCCCCCTGAGGGGCCGAGGCACATCTCTCTCCTGGTTTGGCTGCACACAGACCAAGCTCCACCTCCACCCTAGTTACTCAGTGAGGCTGCCTGAGTGTGAGGAAAACACAAGATAATAGCCTGCCACAGCCTGCAGCTACGAGGACTTATATGACAGGATGGGGCGGGGGGTGAGAGGGGGGGGGGAAGTATAGCAAGAACCAGCCATGGCTACATTAACATAAAGGAGCAGAGAATAAGAAACCCCTCCACTTCAGATTGAGGCAAACAGACTACAGGCATACCCAGCATTAACGTTCGCAATGTAAAGCGAAAATGTAATAAAGTGAAGCACTCCCTTTTTTCCACTTATCCATGCATGTACTGTACTGCAATCATCATATACGTGCATAACTGATGTAAATAATGCATTTGTAACAGGCTCTAAAGTCTCCCCGCTTGCGCACAGCTTCGGTGCAGGTAGGGAGTTCAACTTTGCTGTTCAAGACATGCTGACAGGCGCATGCGTGAGCTGCCATTTTATTATTGGGCGATATGTACTTACTCGCGAGTGTACTTAAAGTGAGTGTCCTTAAAGCGGGGTATGCCTGTACAGTAGTTTCACCATGTTACGTAGACTTGGTCGACCTCAAAAACGAATGTGGCAATTAATGAAAGCATGTTTTATTCTCAAATCATTTAGTATTTGTCTATTTCAGATAAATATTGATATCAAGTAGTATGGTACCATTTAATGGACACCGTTTCTTGGTTTACTAAGGTAAAATAATGGCTATATGTTTTCATGCTGTTTATCAATTCAATTATTTTTGCTTTTAACTTGGTCTTACTGTAAATAGCTTTAAAATAGCTATTTCACCATTATGAAGTTCTTCTATTATACACGGTGTTGCTTTAAAGGAGCAATCAAGCCATTCTTTTCCTCCCCCCCCCCTTTTTTTAAATACAGGATTAAAGCTTGGGGGTCTCCAGAGATGAACCCCATTTATTTCAGCTCCAGGCACCCCTGTTTCCGAAGATACTTACCTTCAAAGGGGGTGTGAGTATCTCTGCAGTTTTCTGCAATTTAAAGCCCCCTGGTCACATGGGCATATTCAAATCCAATGTCACAGGCAAAACTTATGACATTGAGTCATTTATCAACTGCAAAACAAGCTATAGTGTGTATGTGCCAAAATGCCCGTGTGGGTTACAGTATATTGGAAAAACGGAACGACCACTTAAGAGGCATTTTGCAGAGCATATCTACAACATTAAAAGAGGATTGGAGACACATATGGGTCTGTGCAGTAAGCGACGGAAAAGCACTTTCGGCAGGGGTTTGAACTCGCCATTTTTTTTGTGAGTTGCTCTCACGGTATGCAGAAAGGCCGGAATACCTGTGAGACCAACTTTTTTCTAAATGGCGAGTAGCCGGTGGCGAGATGATCTGCCTGTCGAGAAGGGTTCCCCTGGCGAGATCTGTCTGCAGCAGAGAGATCCGCCACTCTCTCTGCGCAAATCTCGCCAGAAAAAAAATATTTTTAAATAAAATGTTATTCATAGTGTAGATGTGCAGAGGGTCTCCAGAGCTGAGCTGCATTGGTTTCAGGTCCGGGGACCCCCTGCTTCCCAAGATACATGCCCCGTTATGGAGTGCCGGTATCCCTCTACTTTTAAATGTCAAACAAAGCAGAGAGATATCGGCACCCCATACACATCTACACTAGAGTCAAAACACACATATCAATAAACAATAATTCATTACCGTAGCGGATAGCCGATTGGTGATGACGTCACCTGAACTGCACTGCGGAGCGGCAGCCCGGATTACTATTTATGTCAGAGTATACAGCTGCTTCAGTCCCCAGCACTCCACAGAGCACGAGGAGCAAAGGACAGATGGTTTGATTGCTTTTTCAGTTGCTATTTTTGACTCCTGGTTCTTTCATGCAAGCTCTTTCTAGCTCATACTAAATGACTGTTATTAGATTTCTGTGGGGTTTGACTGGACATCTGATCAGGAAGGGACGGCTTAGGGAAGTACCTTTGGGACCAGAGGGAATGGGCCAGATGAAGAGGGAGTTCCTAGAAACGTTGCCCCCTAGCATACTTTCTTTTCTCCTATTATGTGTTTTTTTCCTAATGTTTCATGTCTTTGTTTCCCCTTCTCCTTCTTTCCTCTCCACCCCTCACTTTGAGACATTATTTCCCATGTGACACTTTATTTGTTTTGCAATACACTTGCTTTAATTCCAGTTTACCTATAGTGTCATTAAATGTATTTACTATTATGACATTTACATTCAGTAGATCATTTAGCCATTAGACAGAGACTGCTGGTACTTCCATAGGTGAGTTAAAACTAAAATGTTGTTTTAGTTAAATGACGTGGCTGCATTGTAATAGGTCCAAGACTTCCGGAAACCAATAATCTATCTATCTATCTATCTATCTATCTATCTATCTATCTATCAATATATGTATATACTGTATAGTCTGTTGTTTCAAAGGATAAAAGCCTGGCAGCAAACCCAATGCTTACAGAACTGCTGATAGCACTATCCCATGACACTATCAAAACATGTAAATATATACTGTATAATCATTTCTGAAACTAGGAAATTAGAAACCAACCATTAACTAATACTACAGGTCACATCACATGTATCTGTTAAAACAGCTCTGGAATAGAAGAAAACATATTACTGTATTTCTTACATCAAGAAAGTTGAGACTACATTAATCAATGCTTGATATAAAAAGTACATAGGAATAATTGATGCATTTTAATTTCCCCAAGGTAGAGAGATTTAAGAAAAATTGTCACATTTGCCAAGCTAGAGAAATGTAAGTAAAATAGAATGTACAGTACTGTAGTGGTACTCTCTAATAATTGGAATATCTCCAATCACAGACTTCCCTGTAGCCATTATTAGTGTTGAGTGGGAACTAGAAAGAATCAGGAAAGAGTCTTTGTAATCAGCTGTAATTTTGTTTTCTTAGCAAGTTCCTTGGTGTGATCATTTTCAGTAGAGAGGTGTGTGAGCATCAAAGCTATATCGTGCTTTAATACAAGTGGGACTGAATATTGTACAGTATGCCCAGGATAATGGCAAACTTTGATTTTTATCAAAGGTTAATCTCCACACACACATATATATATATTTATTTTTTTTGTAGCCCGGGTGGTGAAAAAAGTGATTCCACCTCAAAAACCGTGCTCGTGGTCAAGTGAGACCAGGTGCGCTCCACATGTGACAAAGTCTTCTCCGGAGAGTAGGCCAGTCCGTACCAAGAAACAGTCCTCTCCAGCCGAAGCCTTGGATTCCTGTTGTTACATTGACGTCGTCATCCGAGGAATCCGACGTCCATCCTGTTCCCTCCTAGTGCAGCAGACGCCGCAGGAGGGTCCAAGTCTTTAGGGTGTTCGGCTGACGCCTACTAACCCACCGTGATCTTCTCCCGAGGGATTGGCGGTCACTAGCCAGCACTACAGTCTTTACTCTCCGAAGAAAGGGGTGACGTTAACCCAACACCAAACAAAACAAATTCATGGTGCGAGTGCTCCGGTGCTCTGTGCAATGCAGTGCAGGAGGTGCTCAAACGTACAACACAAAAAGGGTGTGCACGAGTGCACGCCTGGCCCTTTGCAAGGCCAGGCGGTGACAAAAATAATTGGCTTGTCCCCTCAGCGGAAGGCAATAAGGGGGGCCAAAGTGCGGGAAAAATAGGGGACGGTGCAAAAAAATCTGTGCAGATCAAGTGCTCGTAAGTGGAGGCCGCCGCCCAAACAGCCATCCACAGTGCAGCAAGTGATGCTCCCCAGGTGTTCCAAGCCTGGGGTGCAAGATTAAAAAGCCCGGGCTACTTTGCATCCGCCCTCTCAGCCCATGACCAGACCAAGTGATGCAACTAGGGCTATCCTTCACAGGACAGACCCTACACTTGATCTTAGCCAAAAGGCCGAGAAGCACATAAGCACGCGCACGTCGCAACGCGGCCTGTCTGAGCGAGGCCTCAGGCCTTCCATCCTCTGCTCACTGGCAAGGGAGAGTGAGCATGGTGCCACAGCAGCAGCAGGAGGGGGAAATAAGGCTGCACAGCAGCAGGAGGCGTATGGTGCTTAAAACATGGCCCACTGCCAGAAGGGGGGGCACCCACCTCCCAGATAAAGAACAGCTGTAGTTTTTTCTTCTTGATTGTTATCCCCTCCTTGCCTCACCACCAACCCATACCCCGATCCATCGCCGGTGGAAATATCTTTGGGACCCCATGTTGTGGACATAACTTTGGGACCCGACATTTAACCCCTTTTGTTCCCTCTACTTCCCCTCACACTTCTAACCTTCTGGTCCCATTAGCGTCCTCCCCACTAAGAGGACCTGCACCTGGGTTCCTACACATATTCAGGTGACAAGGAGTGCAGGGCGGGTCGGTCCTGATGCCCATTAAGCTGGACTTCTGCCTTGACTTAACATTTACTACATAGTACAGGCATACCCCGCATTAACGTACGCAATGGGACCGGAGCATGTATGTAAAGCAAAAATGTACTTAAAGTGAAGCACTACCCTTTTTTCCACTTATCGATGCATGTACTGTACTGCAATCGTCATATACGTGCATAACTGATGTAAATAACGCATGTGTAACAGGCGCTATAGTCTCCCCGCTTGAACACAGCTTCGGTACAGGTAGGGAGTTCAACTTTGCTGTACAGGTCGTGCTGACAGGCGCATGCACAAGCTGCCGTTTGACTACTGAGCGATATGTCCTTACTCGCGAGTGTACTTAAAGTGAGTGTCCTTAAAGCGGGGTATGCCTGTATGCACATTTAACTTCCATATATTCTTCTTTGCTCAATTTATTAGTTAGTTCTTTTTTCAAGTCCTGCTGCTTGCCAAAAGTAATCATTCAAAATTAAAGTGCCTGTATTCTGTTATACTTTGATAGTTATGTGCAAATACAGCAGAAATATGCCTGGTGGGGGATAGCGAGTGCATATTTTTTTACTTAGCCCCTTAATTCACCCATTTATTTCATGCAGAAATATTATCACATTTTGTTCAAATCAATATTGTATATCTATATAAAATAGGCTTTTAATCATCAATCTGACAGCAGTCTATATTTTGTGTTTAACTAGAACTTGATTAAAAATGTATATTCTTGCTTCAATTGAAATGCATTTATGGATAGCCCAAATGGGCTTTAAAAATGTTAACAATCTTTTTACCTATAATAATTTGTATCCTCTGGTATTACATCTACTTTTACTATGGGACCTATTCATTAAACTGTGAGCTTTGCCAATGCAAAATTGTCTAAAAAAAAAGAATGCTTTTTTAATTGTTTTGCTAGAATTAAATTGCAACCTTAACTGCCATTTCCACAATGTTTGAACATGCAAAAAACATTTATTGAATATGGCAAGATGTTTTTCCCTGTGAAAATGTGCACTTTTATGAGAAAACACCATTCTGTTTCAACTGAGTTTGCACCTACAGTACACACTACAACATGTTATATATCTAGTAAACTTTATGTATCTAGTAAAGGCCTGGGAAGCCTAGGTATTGGAACTATAGTATTTGTGTTCTATTATTCTATTAAAACCTGAATATATATAATGGAAAAAATATCCACCGTCATCCCTGCCTATATACATAGTTAACAAACTATTACATAGACACTAATTGCTCAGCCAGCAAAATACACATACTTGTATCTTATAATAAAATGGCAAAGGTGCAGAGGGGATAAAAACATATAGAGAATCACAATGGCATGTCACAAGGATCACCTCTCAATTGCACTCAACTCGTCAAAAATAGGGTGTAATGTTATTAAATCAGGATATAAATATCCCTACACATGGCTGAAATTTGGTGTCAGGCCCTCAAGTAATATCACATGATTGAGCAAACCAATGTTACTCTATCTAAACCAAAAAATAATAACATTTTAATATAATGATCAAAAACGACGATAGTGACAAAACTATATGAAGTGACAATAAATGTTAAAGTGATGGCGGCATAGATATTCGTAAATTAATATATTCATAGCCAATAGGAGCCAAGTAGGTGTAACTAGACCTAAGACCTCATGCTGTAAGTAGCGATAAGCCCCTTATCGCCAGCTTATCGCAAAAAACTTAAAGCGATTCAGTAAGCCCCGATAAGCTGTCAATAAGAGCAAAAATCACTGTTTTCTTCCCCTGAAAAAAAACCGCAAACCGCTCAGCGGTAAGCCACTTTTTGCCGCTCATCGCCAGCTTCTCAAACTCGCTGTGTTCTAGTAGCCCCGATCAGCTTATCGCAGCAGATCGCCACTCTAGAATGGAGATTTGCTCTTCACATTGCCTCGCCACAAAAAGTTGGCAAGAAGATGGTGAGAAGCTGCGGATGAGCGGTGAGATGGCAGTTAGAAAAAATTAGGCATTTTTCAATCATCGGATTGATGCCCGGGGTCTCCGGAGCTGAAATCTATTAATATAGAAGAAGGGAAGCAGGGGGTCCCCGGACCTCAAATCAACGTGGTTTTGCTCCGAAGACCCCCTGCTCATCTACACTAGTAATGAAATTAAAATGTAAAAAGATTTTTTTCTGCCGAGATTTGTGCAGGGAGAGAGGTGGCTCTCTCGCCGTGTGACCCCCTTTCGGAGGGGAGATCATCTCAGCGCCGGCAACTCGCCATTTTTGGAAATGTTGCTCTCACTGGTATTTGGGGCTTTCTGCACACCGTGATAGCAACGCTGCCAAAAATGGCAATTTAAAAACCCTGGCGATTTTTTCTATCGGACTTTACTGCATGAGGCCTCTAGTGAGGTTATGCACTGTGATGCTTTCACAGTGTATCAATGAATAAATCCAAAGGTCTAGTAGTAATAAAGGTTGTACACTGACATAGGTTAATTGGTATGCTATAGGTTGCTACTAGTATATAGATCCCAAATGAGTAGTTTCATGTACAATACACTTGTATATACACACTAGAGCAAACAAGCAAATCAACATACTCCAAAAGCAAGTAACTAAAGTACCAAAGATACATATAATTGTGGAATATCATCCCTTAGTAACAATATATGTGTCCGTACCACCATTGGCTACACACAAACCATGTCACCTCCTCTCCTGTCAATCAGAGGATAGCTGAAGGGGGGTCAATAGCCCTAGATCATTCTGTCACAGCCTGCAATACCGATCAGGGCTTGTGTGACAGGAGGCTGAAAAGCAACAGGACCAGCCATGTTACACATAAAAAAGGGAAAAATCTCCAGAAAAGGGGGTCACTAAAAATAGGGAGCTAATAATAGCCAGAAAAAAACAAAGGACAAAACATTTTGAGTAGGGAGGGATTGCTGATTTATATAATTTCAGTGATGTGGACTGCATGTCTCAGAAATGTGAACAAAATATAGCTACAGATAGGTGCTTTCATTTCTCATATTCTCATATATAAATGTTCTCACCACTAGATGGCAGTATGTTAATTCTGAAATCTTGAGAAAGAGCTTTTTGCTGCTGGCAATCACCATATCATGCTAAAGCTTTATATAAGAACAAAAGTATCGTCCCTGATGCTGTTTGGGCAAATGCTACCTCCATTGCAGACTTTTCTTTCTTATGGAAATGTACAGTGGGAAATATATATAGGCATTTAAACTTTTACTAAAGCATGTGCAATGATTCTTGAATAGTTCATGTGGTGAAACTACACTTTGCAACACCCCTTAGATGAAATAGAAACACATTGATCAACTGAGGATATTCATATATGTCTTTTATGCAACCTGTTGACTTTCAGTCTTGAAAGAATCTCAGCTATGTATCACATGTACACACTCTTTGTTTTGGATGACTAATATATGCAAAAATAGCAATAAAAATTATATTATGCATTTTAAGTAAGAATGAAAAATCGACTCAGATTTGTGTACAATACCTTTGAGGATTAGGATAGATATTTGATGCATTAGTAGCTCTATTTATAAAATTGCAGGTGGCATCTCTATTAATATTCCCTTGACTTTCTGTTACTTACTGCAGTAGCATAAAAAGCTATATTAATTATACTGAGCATGAAAAATCCATTCTTACTGGCCTCATGCAAATCTAATCATCATACGTTTCAAGCTGTGACTCATGCTGATAAAACATCTAATGGCAAAAATGTAAAGTATTTCAGAGACAAAAATGCATATTAATGTAATTTACTCACTAAAATGTGGTTAGATTTTGTCTTATAAATGTTGAAGCTCTTACATGAAAAAGAAAAATGGTTTCTGCATATTATTTAATGACACGTGAAGTGATAACTCGTGTTTCAGAATGCACATTTTTTTCTAGCCAAGATGAAATTCTTAAAGATCATTTGCAATCTAATGTATGTGGTGGTATAATTGCTTGGATTAATTATGTTCTATGTTTGTGAATTGTGCTAACAATTTGGGTGATGCCATGAAGCCACTATTTACAGTATAATCCCCTATTCGAGCAACTGCAAGGAATATCAGAAACGTTAGTTTTATGTTTCATACACATGCAGATGCAGCGGCAGTTATCTGTCCATTTACCGGGTTGAATCACGCATTATAGTGTGTGGTGGTCTGAGAAGGTCAGCTGCAGACTTAATGGCCCATCAGATTAAAACAACAGGGGTCCCTGCTGTGTGAATCCTACCAGGGTCTACTTGTCTGCCAGAGATGCGCAGTAAGAGATAGGCTGAATCAGTCACTACACCTGCGCGCCTCTGACAGGTGATCAAGGTTTTTTTTATTTAATTTTAACATTACAGTAATGTAGCAGGGGGTCACTGGAGCTGAACGCATTGATTTCAGGACTGGGGACCCCTACTTCTCGAGATTCAGGCCCCGTTGTGGGGTGCCGGTATCCCCATGTTAAAATCCTGTGGGTCACGTGACCGTGGGATCAAAACAAAACAGAGGGACACTGGCACCCCATAACAGGGCATGTATATCAGGAGGCAGGGGGTCCCCGAGGCTAAAATCAACTTTGTTCAGCTCGGAAGACCCCCTGCTCTCACACACTAATACCAAGCACCTCCCTCCCCCCCCCACCCCCTGCCCCAATGCAAAAATCATTACCTTAGCGGATAGCTGCTAAGGTAATGAAGCTGTTTACATTTAATTTTTATTCATAGTGTGCGTGATTACCATGTAAGAGGAAGACACACTAAATGTGGATGCAGGGTACTGCAGACCGATGCAACATTTCTGCCATTCTAGGTTACGGCAGGTAACGCTGGATTGGCACTTAGTTAATGCAGGTGTAAGAGGCATGAAAAGTGGGGGGAAAATATGGCAAAGCAAATGAAAATGAACACAAATCCTAACATGTATGACACACAACTCTTGCCGTACTTGTCTATTTTCAGTACAATTACTTCCATACTGTACACTCAAGCATTTAAGGTTAAAAAGCAAATGTACTTTTTAAGACAGACTAATTCTAAATAATATCTTTCAACCATACTGTACTTTGTGTATTAGTTTACCAAATTATTAGAGATGCTCCCTAGAACTGATGTTTTGGTTTTTATATATTTGCAGTTTTTGATATTTCCTAAAGTCTGTTTTTGTTTCTGGTCTAAAGCAACAATACTACATTCCCCCTTTTTCCTTATGTAGCGCACTTTCCCCCACCCCCTGGGAGATGTGTGGCTACGGTGTGTGAATGTGGTGCAATACCTGCTGGTGCACAGGAGATCTGAGCCTTCGCTGCTGGAAACCTGTGGTGCACATGAGTGATGCTCTGTAGCGCCTCCAACTGTATGGAATTCTATAGTGTAGAATGACCCCGTTACAGGACACATAAGAAATACACATCTGGCATAACAGAACAGTTTTATTGGGTGCGAAGGAATATGATATACAGCTTACCCACCAGGCCATGCACGGCTGTACCTTCCCACTGGAGTCATCGTCCCCACAGTACCACAGCTTGGGCACCCAACCAACCCGGAGTCTACAAAATCAATACTCCACTGGGAACACGTCCTTTGCGACGTGTTCACTCCTTAACCTAGTGCTTCTGCTCCACTCTCCGCCCATGCGCGCAACCCCGCTCTGATTACAGAGCGCACGCACACCCGCAGCTCTTCAGCCCCTGCCACGGAGCTTGGCTCTGCCCCCCGGATGAGCATGCTGCTCTCATGCGACGTGTGCACGTGACGACGTGCAACGATCCCCAGCTGCGTGTCAAGCATCATTTGTGCCTTGTCTCCCGCAGCCTATCCCAGCTTCTGCTGGGGCCACGCCTCTGCTCCACCCCCTGTCCCATTGTACTCTTGAGGACTGCGGACTTCAAGAGTATTCTAAATCTAGAGAATGCCCCAATTATAGGGGACCAGAGTTTATAAAATTGGAGAAGCTGCTTATCAGAGACACAAAATGTTTTTGGGATCTCACATTTCTTGACCAATATCTTTTAAGTGAAAGAATTCCAAGAGGGTTGAGACTACGAAAAGACCAATCTTTTGACTTGGAAGATGAGTCATTTCTACCAAAATGGTATGATATCCTAGAAACAAGTTCCAAGGAACTGATAGGTTTTATCATTAGTAGACAGAAAAAAACATCTTATTGAAATTGACAAGGAAATAAAAACAATATAAGATAAAGTAGGTTAATTAGATCAGACACCATATTTCAAAGAAAAAGATAAAGCCTTACAAGCAAAAATTGATAAATTGGAAAAAGATATTATTGCTAATAAAGTCAAAAAAATAAATAAGAGATGAGGAGGAATATATAAATGGTCCACCTAGAAAAAAATTATTTCAGATCCCAAACAAACAACAAAAGAGGGACAAATCAAAGGATTCGAAAATTATGACAGATAAAAGTAAGGAAACAACTAGATTCAGTCCTGACGGAGAATTGGAGATCCAAAGAACCTAAATCTCCCCAAAGACCAGCTAAAGGGCCTCCAAAACAAAAAAAAAGACCCTACACACTAAGAGAACCTATAGTCAGGATAATAATTCAGAAGGAGCTACAGATAGGGCTTTTAGTGCAGAATGGAGATAAGAAAGGAAAATTATTTTCTAAAAATGGATCTAGAGCAGAGGAGAGGGATTTTTTAGGGGAGGGGGGTCCTCCTCAAATCGGTATCTTCCGCTGATGGAGAAGGACCCCTCATCAGAAAAGAAAAGAGGAAGGTTAGAAGAAAAAGGGGGAGAAGGAAGCAAAAAGGAATACTCCAAGAAAATCACAAGATAAAAATAGTATTTTTAATTTGAGCTCCAATCACCTAACAGAATCAGAAGAAAGCTTGATTGCAAAAGGGCTCAAATTTTCTCCAACTACGGGCCCCAACAACTTTCGGCTCTTTATAGATGCTCAGAAGTTTCTCAGAAAATTGACTATTAAGAGATTATTTAAAGGGAAAGAGGTAGAATTTAAAACCAGAGATAACTTAGTCAAAGACATTCCCCCTATTCAGAATCAAGAAAGGCCAGAGACAGAACTATGTCTAAAACATTCAGGTCTTAAACTCCCGTCAACATTTTACCACAAACATGTTAAAGGGAAGAATTTAGAAGTATTTTCAGAACTTATCCTCAAAGATTTTGAAAACCTTACAAAGAAGGAAAATAAATTCCATCATAATCTAAGCAAAGCAGAGAGAGAGAGGCGCTGAAGAAGCTAACAGATGACACAAGTATAGTCATTTAACAGGCAGGCAATGGGGGGGGGGTGGCTATTTTAAATAGATGCAACTATATAAAGGAATCTAACAGGATATAGATGACAAAAAGACTTATCATAAGTTTACAAAAGATCCAACTTTTGATTATCTAAGAAAATTGAAAATCATGTTAGATAAAGGTAAACTAAATGGAGTATTGACAGAACAAGAATATAATTTCTTGTTGAAAGAAAATCCAATACGACCCATTTTCTATTACTTACCAAAGTTGCACAAGAGCCTGACCAAACCCCCCCGGGAGGCCGACTATAGCAGGCATAGACTCGTTAACATCAAATTTGTCAGCCTACATTGACATATACCTCCAAAAGTATTTACCCAAACTCAAATCACATCTAAAAGATACAACTGACATCCTAAGAATATTGGAAAGCTTTAAATGGAATGATGAATATTTTTTAGTCACAGGAGATGGGACTTCTTTATATACATCAATAGATCATTCACAGGGCTTTGAAGCAATTGATAGAGTTCTAGCATTGGACAGAGATATGCCTGATGAACACGCCAATTTTATTCTGGATGGTATTTAGTTCATTTTGAGGCATAATTATTTTTGGTTTCAGGATACTTTTTATTTGCAACTGTGTGGAACCACCATGGGTACCAAATTCGCACCCAGCTATGCAAATTTATTTCTGGGAATATGGGAGGAGGATTACATCTGGTCCATAGCAGAGCTGGGTGCGAATTTGGTCCTATGGCGGAGATTTATAGATGACGTGTTTTTTGTTTGGAGGGGAGATGAAGAGAGTCTTCTTAGGTTTATTGATTATATTAATGATAATAATTCCAATCTCAAATTTACTTGCAATTATAGTAAAGAGTGTGTCAATTTTTTGGACCTAACCATTTTTGTGGAACACGGATGCATCAAAACAAAAACATTCTACAAAGATGTTGATAGTAATAATTACATATTGCCATCTAGTTGCCACCACCAAAGATGGCTTAACAATGTGCCATTTGGCCAGTTTAGGAGGGTCAGACGCAACTGTACTGACATTGACACCTTTGAGTTGCAATCAAAGACATTAGAAACCAAATTTCTTGACAAGAAGTATGATTCTGACAATGTACAGAATGCCTTTTTGAAAGCTAGAAATTTGGAAAGAAAAGATCTGTTACACAATGTAAAAAAAACAATGAAAAAGACAAATTCAGTTTTTCCTTTCTGACTAATTTTAATAAAGATGCTGATAAAATTGTCAAAATTATAAGGAAGCATTGGCATATTGTTAGGAATGATACATTGCTTGGAGAAGTTGTTTCAGAGATACCATCTGTGATATTCAGGAGGGCAAATACATTGAAAAATAGATTGGCACCAAGTGCCTTACCTGTAGAAAAGAAAGATGAAAATAGATGGTTACTATCAGTAAAAGGTTTTATTGGGTGCACAACGTGCAAAGCCTGCAAGTATAAAACAGCTGATAAACACTCTTTTACATCACATGTGACAAAAGAAAAATTTCTTATTAAACAACATGTCACCTGTAGGAGTGACCATGTGATTTATCTGATATCTTGCCCATGCGGATTACAGTACATTGGGAAGACCACCAGGTGTGTTAAAGTGAGGATTTTGGAACATCTACGGAATATAAGGAGAGGGGTTACAACCCACCTTTTATCTGATCACTTTATTTCCCATCATCAGGGAAACACAGTGGGATTGGTCTTTACTGTTATAGAACATGTTTTGCCTCATTGGAGGGGAGGGGATAGAAATGTATTACTAACAAAAAGGGAAACTTTTTGGATATTCTCCATGAAAACTTTAGCCCCTCTGGGACTTAATGTGGATATTGAATTTGGGTATTTCTTATAATTACCCCCATTCAACTCTGCTTTGCTTTGATACAATTGGGGGTCTTCCTATAACAACCCCCATTCTTCTCTATAAAATAATGATATTTTGTATATACAGTACTGTTACTAATGTGTATTTTCTATTTCTTCCGAGAAACATCAATCAACGTCTCCTTTAGTATAGTTTATGTAGGGATAATGATATTTGGGGAGAACATATCCATGAAATAAACTGTATTAATTATTTAAATTTTTAATTATTTTAAGATTTTTTATATACATTTGTTATCGATGTCTAGTCACATTTTATCATAATTAGTAAATGTTTTTTATTTCATTTTATTTGTTATATTAAAATTGTATTGTATTTAATTGATATTAGGTTCATGCACCATACTTTATAATTTGTAAAGTTATTTGTAAAGATATAGGTTTACCAGAATACAAGGGTATTGTTTACCTGATCTTGTCTGCTGATTTAGGGTTAACCATAAGTGGGATAGCCAATTATGTCTAATTAGAGGTAGGGTGTGGGTACATAAATCCCCATGATGCAGCACACCATACTCCTGATGAAGCCGTGCTGACCAACAGCAAAATGCGTAGAGTGTTTAAGCAAGAGATCTGTGCCAGAGAGCACCAAGAGCGCATCTGCACCACCGAGTTCGGAGGTTCCAGCCACACCGGAAGGGACGTGTGACCCCCGGCTTGGATGCGGAAGTATTCCGGAGAGCAGTACAGTACACAGGGAGATCGCGACCCGCTGTGCATCTGCTACATGTTATATACTATGCTTAAAAATCATCTTAAGTGTAAGCCTTGAATTGTATTTCACTGTGTGTCAATAGATTTTTCGTTCTACACATTGATTTGTTCTTTTTCATTTGAGATTGGCTGCTGAATATTGCTGCACATCTATGGGAACATCCACCCCTTGAGTTGGATGACTGCTTGATATTTCTACTCTATTGTGAGTAGCCATTTGCGAGCCCACTTACTGCCAATTATTTTGTTAACATTACTACACTATGTGATGTTTCTTTATTTTTATGGTTACCTACGACACTCCCCTGGTCCTTGTGGAAGAAGGGATAGGTATGTGACAGGACCAACCATAGCACGAGTGGGGAGGGTAAGTGAGACAGTGAGGGCAAAAAGATACTAAACACTATGGAAGTGTGGACAATGCATAGGTGGATCATAGAGATAATCAAAGCATAGCATAGGCATGTTGTCCAAAAGTATTACTATGAATAAACTCAATAAAGATGTGTGTCATAATTTTTGCTTGGTGTATAAGTCATTAACACTAACATCAAGCGATATGAGACTAAAGGATAATAATAAGCAATGAGAGTTAAAATGTATGTCTGAGGTTAAACCATATATCTGTGTAACCAATGCCAAAAAGACACAATATGTAACAACTCTCAAAGTGACATCTAAATACCCTACGGTTTTGGATAACTAGGAGTGTGTGTTGGCGTACTTGCCCACATACCCTTTTGGAGAAGATCTTCTCTAGAAGGTATCATAGATTTCTCAAGGACAAGCTTGATTTGCCTTTCGTCATAGCCCCTATCACGGAAGCGATCTGCCATTTTCTCAAGTGCTGACTCTACTTCCGTGGGATCGCTGGTGATTCTGAGAATACGGTAACCCCTTATTGAGTGGCTGCGGGTGATGGCTTCTGGCATCCAACAAAGAGTTGTATCTGTTGGTTTGTTAAAAATCCTGGTGCCCAATATCCCATCCTGAATAAATACCACTGTATCCAGATATGTGATTTCCGTTCGGCTGTAGCAGGATGTGAATCGAATAGTTGAAGGTATCATGTTGATGTGTGCCACAAATTCCATGAGCTCCTCTTCATCACCAGACCATATCAAGAAGATATAATCTATGTACCGAGTGTAGTGTGAAATACACTCGGCATGTGGCGCATCCATTACAAGGTGCGTCCGTTCGTAAACGTCCATGAAGAGATTTGCATAAGATGGGGCCATATTGGACCTCATTTCTGTTCCCATGAGCTGCAGATAGAAACCTCGTTCAAATCTAAAATAGTTTTTGTGTAAGATTATTTCAATCAATAGTAGAATGAATTTCGAGGAAGGTCCCGTGTAATTAGTCGAGCGACTGAAGTGGTATCTGATGGCGGCTATACCCTACTCATTTGGTATGCTCGTATAGAGGCAAGAGACATCCAGTGTGGTCAGTATCACCTTGTCCATTTTCACTGTCATTTTCCCAAGCTTGGTGAGGAAATCAGTGGTGTCCCGGACATAGGAGGACATGTTCTTCACAAAATGCTGCGAATAAAAATCCACAAATTGGGAGAGGGGTTGACATAAAGAACCTCTAACAGATATAATCGGTCTCCCTGTTGGTCTGGTCTAGGATTTGTGAATTTGGGTATGGTATATATAACAGGCTTTATTGGATAATCCTGAGTAAGAAATTGCGCTGTCTCCTTCGATATCCACCGATTGTTAACTCCTAGTTGGATTATAGAATCAATTTCTTTTTTGTATGCTATAGATGGGTCAAGTTTTCTGTAGTGATCCTTAACATTGAGTTGTCTCAGAACTTCTGTCCTGTAGTCAGAGTATGCCATGACAACTATGCCCCCTCCCTTATCTGCAGCCTTGATAATAATGTCTTTGTTGTTCTTGAGATAAGAGCGCTTGATGTTCCTCTTTACAGATGTTGTTGAAGCTATTAGTATTAGTGCTATTACCTATCAGTATGTTTGCTGATATACAACACCACGAAGAAGGAAGATACTGGTCACCAGTGGGACATCATTTCTCACTACTAGATCATTTCATAAATGATTTAAAAATCAAAATCCTCAATGGAATGTTTAAACGCACCCAAGAATGGAAAACATTTGAACTCAGAATGATAAGACTCTATGACACCAAAGCAAGAGGACTTAATGTGGATATGGGGTTTCTCACACACTATCACAATTGTTTGTAATTATCCTGCCTGCCTCTCTGCCAATGTTCTTATCCACACCTCAACCCCCCCCCCCCACCCCACACACAAAGCGTCCCCTTCCATGCTGTTCCTTGGCATTGTTTTATTACCCTTCCAATGTCTTCAAACACAACTTTCTCAACCTATCTTATCTACAGTACATCTCTGTTTTATTTTTTAATCTTCTCTCCTAACCCCTGTTTTAGCCATACTGTAGATTCCTTTGTTAAACAGTATTGCTGACCTGAGGGAGAAGAACTCTCGGAAGCTTATCCTATGGCATACAATGTTAGTCCAAATAAAAAAGGTATCCCCTAATACTGAAGTACTCATTTATTTAGCACTATTGCAACTGGACTAACACAACTTTTTCCGTATACGCCTCAGGTTCACTTACCTGTACTATTTTAATTTTGAGTTATCTCCCAATAAAGATTATTTTAAATAATTCATCATTACTGTTCATCACAATATTATATTCCTTCCGATGTTATCAGTGGAGTAGCTTTTTCAGAGTGCTCTCATTATAGGGGTTTCTTTTTCTATTGTTGTGCATTCTCTATTGCCCCTGATTGTAGCACCTTAAGCCAGGCTGTAGCGAGGGTTTACCTTTCCCTCTCCACCCCCCCTTTCCCAAAGTGTTATATATATATATATATATATATATATATATATATATATATATATATGTAGAGGTATCAGTACCGTGTTAGCCGAGCTTCAATAATCAAAAAACAAAAAAATAAATAGATGATACCGTTCTGTGGCTAACGAAATGCTTTTATTTGTGCGAGCTTTCGAGATACACTGATCTCTTCTTCCGGCGATGTTACAATGAATGAAGCAAAAGGTAAACTTAAAAACAGTGTCTCTTGGAATGTTATCTGTGCTGTTCCTTCCCCCGGTGTGGATGTGATATGTATATATCATATATATATATATCATATATATCATATAAAGGTAGATAAGCAAAACAGAATTAATACCAATAAAAATAGAGGGAGAGATTGCTGCAGCAATTTAGTGAGGAGAACCTGAGATATACCGTACTGTAGGTAAAAAGTCTGCTGAGTCCTGCAGTTTGAGATATGCCTTAATTCGCCTCCTTAGAGGAAGTGAGTAAACGATTATAGTAGCAACTGTATTGCTCAAGCAATTCCAATGTGAAGGATGGCAGTATCAGTCTCCTAAACAGAAGTGCCCAGGTGTAAGCTGAACAGACACTTGCGCAGCCTGTGCGTCTGTCAGCTGGATGCCTCGTGTAGGAGTAATTGGAAGCTGAGATATAGTAGCACTACGGGGAGTACCTCGATAATCGGCATCAGGACCAGCGCATCTCACAAGAACACTCACGTGGTGTTCAACGGGTGTTTCTCCCAGCTCGATCAGGCAACCTCAACCCAGGCATGTGCTAGAATGGAAATCCACAGCCAAACAACAGCAACAGTAGGCAATTAGTATCACTCTTCAATCGGAGGCAGTCAGGCAGGAGCGGTCTCTCAACAGAACAGCTGACCTCGTCACAGGGAATCCTCACGTAGCTCCACCCTCAACGTGATGACACACCCAACATGTTTAGTCAGTAAATGACTTCATGTTGGGTGTGTCATCAGTTGAGGCATACAATGAAGATTCTGCACTGCAAGTAGATAGAAATCCAGAGACTAGTGTTGAATTTTTTTTTTTTAAACTATCTTTATTTAATTAATTCTTCTTAAAAAAGAAAACGTATCAGATTCTCTGAATAAATACAGATTTTTTTTAAATATAACGCTGGTCTCCTGAGTTTTACATAATTGCTGGGCAGTACTGTACCAAATCAATTTGATACTTCAACTTTTCAAACTATACTATTTCGTCAGAATTTAAGGCTGAAACTAGTTTGTATTGTCGATAATATTACAACACCCTCGGTTACATTTATACTGTAATCTCCATTACAGGTTAACACACCCAAAAGGGCATTGACTCCTATTGATGTGCTGTTAGGTACAATGTGCCAGTGTGCAAGTGTGCCTAAGATGTCTGGTACTATAAGTACAGAATATGTTATATATGCAATGTAATGGACCCCATGTAAGCCTTGTGGTGAAGTAGGTTTTCTAATATCTGTCATGGTGCTATTGTAATCATTTTTACATTATAACAATTGTGTACACACACATTATGTACAGATTTGTACATATCACTAAAAGGTGTACATTAGAGCCTTTAATTATATACTGTAGAATATTCTGTTCTTTGGTAACCCACTGTATTGTTCTCTAAAGTTAAGTCTTAGAAGTTTACAGAGAATAACTCACAGGGCCACCGACAGCTTTCCTGAGTCCCAGGACTAGAGATTGTACTGGGGCTCCTGTGTCAGCGGCCTAGCGAGCACTCCTTTTTCACTCAAACTCTCCCCCTCTAACACACTTCCTCAATCTGTCACCCCCTCTATTTATCTCCCTCTTCTCATCCTTTCTCTCCCTCATGTATTTATCTTCCACCCCCTCTGTCTTTCACTCCCCTCTCACTCTTCATCCCCTTCTATCACTGCTCCACCTCTCCCTCACCTCTCTGATTACCTCTCTTATAACCCCACCTCTCCCCCTCCCTCTCTTGCTCACTCACATCCCCTGTTTTACTCACACTCTAACTCTCTCACCCACTCACTCCCCTCCTCACTCTTCCCCTCTCACACTCTTCCTCTTCTATCAATCTCCCTCTCTTACAATCTCACCCTCCATCTTTTACAGCCTCTCTCTCACTCACTCTACCTGTCTTCCTCTTTCACTCAATGCCCCATCTTCCCACTCAATCCCACTACCCTTGTTCACCTACTTCTCTTACACCCCCTCTTTCACTCACCCTACCCCTCCTTCTCTCTCACTCTTTGCTCCTCTCTTCATACTCAATCCCCCTCCTTACACTCAACCTCCTCCACCTCACACTCAATCCCCCCTCCCTTCCATACACTTAATTACCCCTCTCCCCTCATCATACTCAATTCCCCCTTCCCTTCTTACACTAAATTTCACCCTCCTCTCCTCACATTCAATTCCACCCTATTCTCCACACACTAAATTCCCCCCTCCCCTCCATACACTCCTTTCCCCTCCTCATACTTGTAACGGAGTGCTCACCACAAACAAGGTGTGACAGCGGGGCCGAGGTGGGGATTTTGTATGTATTGTATTGTGTGTCTTTATTTGCATTGCACCATTAATATACATAGCGCTTCACAGTAGTAATACACGTGGTAATCATATAAATAACAAATAATATAATATAAATAACAGGTCATGGGAATAAGTGCTTCAGACAAATGTAACATTTAGGAAGAGGAGTCCCTGCTCCGAGAAACTTACAATCTAATTGGTATCTAGGAGGAACGTACAGAAACAGTAGGAGGGCATTTTGGTAAGTGCTTCTTCAGGGGGACAAGCTTTATGTATCATTTGTCTAGTAATATATTCGGTGCTACTCATATGCTTCTTTAAGCAAGTGTGTCTTAAGGTGGGTCTTAAACGTGGATAAAGTGGGTGGTAGTCTGGTATAGAGGGATTTGATATAACACCAACATTCAGCCGAGTGGACGCGTCTGGAGTGTAGATTGGTTGAGGTAGCCGGGTCGGTGTTAGAGAGGTCAGAATAGTCAAAGGTAATTGCCGAGGTCAGGATTGGAGAGGCGCGGATCGTGATAAGGTACATGGTATGGTTCTCACTCCCACTCCCCTAAGGGAGGGGATAGAAGGTGACAGAGCCATGCGTACCTCTTGCGTGAGACCAGTCTCTCTCAAAGGGAAAGACAACTAACTAAATTTAGGAAGTGAATCCCCTTAAGTCCCTGGGGAGGGTTCAAAATCTGAGCCAAGGATTGGGCAGATCACAGGCCTTTTCCTGCCTCCCCCTGTCACTCAAGGAGCTGCTTATTTCTGGGGTACAACCAGATTAGACCTAACACTGCCTGCACTCTACCAGGACTTACCATACCATATGGTAGGATAGTAGCCAAAACCAGACATGGCGACACATAAATCCCCCCCCCCCCCACACACACACTCAAGACACAGACTTCCCTCTGACAATAATTTTACCTTGGGGGTGAAGCCTAAGTGCTGTGCCGATCCTGTGGGCAGATGCAGAAGTTAGGCCTAACTTTTGGGCAGGCCCAACTTCTGATGCAGACTGGCACACTGGGGAGTGGGAAAGGCATGAAGGCCAGGTCGCAGATTGGAAGACCTGGGGCCCAGCAGCCAATAGTGGCCTGGCAGTCGAATGCAGATGTTATGCCCAACCAGTTGTCTCAGTCCTCTCCCCCATTGGTGGCCCTGCTCACTCACACTATATTATGTGGGTACTTTAAAAAAAAATGCTGCACCCTAGCTGTCATATTACTATAAAGAATTAGAGCAAGTTGGTTCCTAAAATAACATCGTGTACAGATGTAGCCAATATTATTATTCTCACTAGCATGTTGCCAGCGGCACATACAGTACACAATGTGCCACAGGCTACCTAACCATTTCACACGCTTGCTTAAACCAGTGGGTGCAATAACATTGTCTACATCTGTATTCCCTTAATTACTTTATTACTTGGACATACCAACTAAACCTCATTTATGACACATACCCCCACACAAGGCAGAACTTAAAAACATGTGTAACTCCTTGATTACTATACAGCACACAAAATTCAACCTTTATATGGCTATATTGTGACAGATGCGTTGGCCATAACGGAGATGGATGAATAACCTCCTAAGAGTGACACAAGGTTACCTTCATTCTATTTTGTATTGTGGAAATCTGTATCTGAATTGAGAAATGTATGAATATCAGTAGTCACATTCAAGCAGTCACAGACACATTTGTAATGTAATTTCCAGTTCCTGCAGTCATATGTTATTACATATAACTAGCCTAGCTTTGAATAGTTTCTACAGTATAAAAACTAAATATTTTGTTCTACATAACTTAATTTGTGATCAATTTAAAGCACAATGAGTGATTGCTAAAAATCTCGATTTATTTCTTTAGAATAAAATTAGAAGTTAAAATTGCTCAGTATAATACAGACCCTATTTTGTATCCGTAGGTAATCCTTCCTAAAGATTATAATTCTAATTATACATCTTTTCAGTCTTGTAACGTTTTAATACTTCTAAAGTACGGCTTAGAACACAAAATGATAATAAAACAGTGTATTCAGCAGAGCTTATTGCAGATTAAATACATCACAAATGTTGTTTCTATTCTAATAACAGTTGTTGAAAAATTGTATTGAATTGAGAAGTGCCAGCGTAAAATATATTAGTGGATTCATTTCATCTGAAACCTGTTGTGGTTGGGTAAACAAGGCAAATATTAAAGCAGAATAAGATTTTAGTGCACTGCAGTGTTGCGAGGCTTGAATAGCTGTCATTGGTTGCTTCTTTAGGAGCTTGAAATTACATGAGATCTCTCCTCACCTCTGAAACAAGCCTGAAGAAGGAGATGGGGAGTATGTACAAGTGGCAGAATAATGATGTTTTGGGCAGGGTAATGATGTACAGATGCAGCAGCTGTTATTCGAACAAATCACGGCACCGTTTTCGTGTGCGCTGTTGTATTCCACGCAGCATTAATGTGGCCAATCGACTCAGGCACACGTGTTAATCGTAATTGCTTTGTTTGAATTTCATGGATTCTGTTTCTTTGTGTGCAATGAAATGCAATGAATTGTAATGTGTACAGTACTGTGCTACTGTGCTACTGTGTTAATTTCAGGTGTTTAAAAACCAGAACTCTAAAATGCCATTTCTGCACTCGCGTCTTAAGGCGTACGGTTGGAAGGAATCACGCGCCATGACATGGGTATTCCAAGGTATTCAACGTGTAAAGTGTTCGAATAACGGCCGCTACATCTGTATGTAGGAGGGGTAATGATATGTGAGTCGGGGTAATGACAAAAAGGGACATGATTAGGACTGTGTCTCAGGTTGTCCTGGCATTGTGAGATAAATTCCTAATGCATTACATTGACATAAGATCGATGATGACTTACTGTAGTGCCGACGAGTATTCTAAAACAAATCTGGGGCAATCACCAACAAGACCCAGGTACATGCTGGGTACATGCTGGGTACATGCTGCAACATTTCAGTGACATTTCTGCAGACAGACTAATGGCCCATCGGATTAACAGCGGTTTATTTTATTTTTATTTTAGTTTATTTTTATGCATGGTTTACTCAAAATATAATTTACAATGTAGGTAAAAATATAATGAATGAAAGATGTACCTGTATACAGTGAAGGATTATTTTAAAGCCGAATGAGAGTTATTTCCCACATTAGCAGTATGTTTAATGGTACGAGTTTCTAGAGAACCAAAAATGTGAAACACTTTATAGCAGGCCTGTACAACTCCAGTCCTCGAGGGCCGCAAACAGGCCAGATTTTCAGGATATCCCTACATCAGTGCAGTTGGCTCAATTAGTGGCTAAGTCATACTGAGCCACTAATTGAGCCAGCTGTGCTGAAGTAGGGATATCCTGAAAACCTGTGCTGTTGCGGCCCTCGAGGACTGGAGTTGTACAGGCCTGCTTTATAGCAATGTTCCTCAAATCCAGTCTTTAAGTGAAACCAACATACTGTACTTTAGGTTAATTGCATAACTGAATGTTTATGAGAAAAGTCTTTAAAACTTGGCTTACTGGTTGTTCTTGAGAACTGAGGATTGGATAAACAATATTTGTTGTTGCTTTTCTATTTCTGTACTGGACATCTTCCAGTCTTATGACTACCCTTATCATGTCTGTAAAGGGGGTAGCGGGAGGGTTAACGCCTTAATTACCGTAGTGGTTACTACCAGCTAAGGTAATTAAGAGGTTACTGGCCTGTAGCTACTGTTTTAAATGTTAGGGCGGAGGATGAGGAAGGATGAGGAAGGATGAGGAAGGGGATGGCCTTCATCATGACAGGCTTAAGTACTACTTTATTTTCTTTCAGTTCCCATTGATTACTTTCGAATGGGCAAAGGACCTATTAGCCAGATTAGCAACTCTTTCAGACTAGTAGCGGCCCGGTAGGATTAACACAATGGGAGTTACATTCAGAAGCAGGGACTCCCGCTGTGTTAATCCTTAGTCCACCCCGCTATAAGTGAATTGAATTACGCTACATCTGTGGGCAGGTTTAGGCCCCTAAACACCAAAACCAGATCAGAAACTTGCTGTTATAGCATTACACATTGTAATCCCTCCCCTCACTCCCCTACCAATTGTACTTCTGAGCAAGGAGCTATTAAAGAAAAGTGCGGTTTGGGGATTGGCCAAAGCAAAACCATGGCTTTCTACATTACTGCTTATTGAACACAACTTGCTTTGCATTGCACATCAAAATATTTTACATTGCATAAAAAGATTAGATGCATTGATAATGTACTGTAGTTGCACACATTTTGCAATCAATGCATTTGCACAGAATACTGACCTCAGGCTCCTCTTTTCCCATTCTGTGTGGTATTGCTTTTTGGATACTTTAAAGAGCAACATGGACCCCTACCCACCTCTCATTTATCTCATGTAATATTTTTCAGTTAGAAAAATAAATAAAAAGCGTTTGGAGATCAGGCAAAAACTGGGCAAATAAACAATAAACTGGACCCATATGACTGGGACATTTACATTTGCAAGAGATATTAGCACCCCATACTGGGGTCTGTACCTCGGGAAGCAGGGGTCCCCGAACCTGAAAGTCATGCATAGCAGCTCTGGAGACCCCTGCTTTAATCCTATGTTATTAAAATTAAAATGAAAGCAGAACTTCATTACCGTAGTGGCTAACCGCAAAGGTACTGAAGGGGTTAACCACCAGTACTTTGCTGGTGGTAGAGGAGGTGGGTGAAGGTTGTAGCTGCCGTAGGGTGGGTGATTAGGCCTCCTGGGAGGGTTATGGCAGGGATTAATCCCTTCATTAACTTAATGGCTACTACAGTAATGAATGGGTTAACCCCTCTGCTACTCCTCTTGGAGACCTAACCACCTATCCCAGAGCAACTACCCCCTTTACTCACCCCCTCTAACATTAACAAACTGGATGCTGCTGTTTAACCCCTTCATAACCTTTGCAGCTAGCCACTGAGGTAATGAAGCGTGGCTGTTATTTTATTTGTATTACATACTGTAGGATTAAAGCAGGGGTCTCCGGAGTTTAAATGAATGCGGGTCAACTCTAGAGACTCCCGGCTTCAATCCTATGTGGAAAAATAAATTTAACTCCATCTGATGTAAATTTCAAAACCTATATCGCCACCCTTTAGGTGGCACCAAAAATTTGGCATTTTAAAGCCGTCATTTGCGTGAATAGCAGTTACTGGTAAAAAAAAATGTGAGATGCAGCATTTTTTTATCTACCGCATGGTTTGTCCATTTGCAGGTGATTTTGATATGCTATCACAGCTTACTGAATAGATACACTTGCAAAATTGCTTGTAAAGTGCCCATTACAAGCGTTACGTCACTTATCAAAGCTACTAGATTAGGCCCCTTATATTAGTGACTTCAAAAGTACTGGAGAAACTCCACAACAGTGCATCTAGATTTATGCCAGGCATACGTGACGGCGGCTTTTCCAGCACACACCAGCCGGCATACCCGAGGTGCAGAGACCCACGGCAGCACAAGCAGGAAGGGGTTTCCCCTGGAGCTCCGGTCGGACGCCAGAGCACGTGGTGTGGCCTGTAAGAGAGGGGATACTCTCCAATATATCCACTGCAAGCATTTAATGAATGTCTGGTAAGCGGGCATTCCTTCCGTGGCTTCGATGCAGACGTGACCCATCATTTTAATGTTGTTTTATTAAATGTGATACCTTTTATAACAGTCCTTGTCTCAGCAGATGTCTGTCTAGTGTTAAGTGTCTTGTTTAGTTACTGTATTACACTATGTTTGTTTTTGTTTCCCTTACATGATTCATTGGCTTCATTGGAAGAGTTCCAGCGGAGTGCATCCCTTCACTGGTTGTATAACACTTTTTATTAATTCTTTATATGCCTGTGACTCAGCGCCATAGATATAACGTTTTCTTCATGTTCTGTATCTGACCCGGGGGTCAGAGTTATATCACAGGCCGCGTGTCTTCTTCTAGAATAGCGCTACCTTTCCTTTGTTTACTGGAGAAACTCCACAACAGTGCATCTAGATTTATGCCAGGCATATGGAATTAAACATTGCTATTTGATTTGAATAGCTGTATTAGTATATGGATAGAAATGAAACTTCAGAGTGTCAGTTCATATGAGGCAGAATTGTATCTATGTGCTGGGTGTAAAGTTGAAACCGTGTTAACAGTACTTGCTAAGGCCTTGACCCCGCTGCCTACTACAGCGTCCGCTGCACGGATGAGAGCCCTCCCCTCAATGGCGCCGGACCGGCTGCGAGGGGTGGCCGCAGCGCTGGGGAGAGAGTTGCTCCAGCTCTCAATCGAATTGACTCTAAATAATAAACAGAAATAGAAAAAATAACTATTAATTCAAAAAAAGCATTTGCCAAAAAATGCATTGTCTATCACTGTATTTATCTGTACCCTGTAGGGGAACAGATACATACATTAGCAGTCAATGGGCAATGAAAAACATAAAAATAAAAAAATACAATTAAAAAGCATGTTCTTGTATAGCGCTACAATTTTTAAGTAGTGCTTTACAGAGACATTTTGCAGGCACAGGTCCTTGCACCATGGAGCTTACAATCTATGTTTTTTGGTGCCCGAGGCACAGGGAGATATACCCAAGGTCACAAGGAGCCAGGAATTGAACCAGGCTCCCCTGTTTCAAACTCTGTGCCAGTCAGTGTCTTTACTCACTGAGCCACTCCTTCTCCCTCAACAATGACCAAAGACGTCATCCTCTGCAATCCACCACGAAGATCAGCATCAGGTAAAAAAAAAATCTTCTTTCTTCCATCTTCTTTCTTCTTCTTGCATCATTTCCTTCTTTTCTTCCATCTTCTTTACTTGTAATCCAATGTACCCCATGTTAAATCCAAAACTGATGTTGACTCGTCATCATCTTCAGCTAAAATGAGACAGAACAGGCCTTATATAAGGTCAGATATCCAGGTCCAATCTAATTGTGCTCTGTACTGTAAAATAGTAATTTTGCTCATTACTGTACTGTATGTGTTGGGGGAGTTGTTGGGGGTAGAGGAGGTGGGTATTAGTGTTGTTTTTTTAAATGTTTATTGGGGGTAGAGGGATTGGGTGAAGGTGATAGTTTCGGCAAATCGGGGGGTAGCAGGACTGGTTAACCCCTTCATTACCATAGAGGTTTCTACCACTATGGTAGTGAAGGGGTTAACTCCTCCCACAACCTTTCCGGCAGGCCTAAACACCCACCGTAGGGCTACTACACCCTTCATCCACCCCCTCTGCACTAATAAACAGGCTATTGAAGGTGAACCCCTTCATTGCCTTATCGGCTAGTCGCTAAGGTAATGAAGCTGTTTCAATAAAAATGTTAATACTAGTGTACGTGAACAAGGGGTCTCCAGAGCAGAACCTCATTGATTTCAAGTCCGGGGACCCCCTGCTTCCCGAGATAGAGACCCCTTTATTGGGTGCCGGTATCCCTATGTGTTTAAATGTCCTGTGTCACGTGACCGGGACATTTAAATGCATAGGAGATACCGGCAGCCAATACTGGGGCCTGTATCTCGGGAAGCAGGGATCCCCAGACCTGAAATCAACGAGGTTCAGTTCCAGAGACCCCCTGCTGACGTACACTAGTTTTAACATTTTTATTTAAGCACTGCGATCGCTGGTGAGATATGTGCAGGGGAGACATCTCTCTCTGTGCAGCTCGCAGCCAGATCACACAAGGAGAACTTTGAGGGAGGTTGAGATGAGTTTTTCTGCTATCTCTGGCGGTTTTGGCCTTTTCTAGCCGCACGGTTTGAGTTGGGTTCAGAGTCTTTCAGAATACTGTGATAACTCAAATTTCAAACTGTTCGTCGAGCACATGCCAAACCTTGCGATGTAGCACTGAACTCATCGAGGCTACTAGAATGGGGCCCATAGTATATCAGGGAAAAGACGACACAGGAAATTTAGGGCAATGCCTTCCCCTTGCTCCAACACATTCCTTAGTGATAAATGTTCAAAGCTTCTTGTAAAAAATACCTCCGGCTCACACCTCCATAAATAAAGTCAAACCGAACCACAACGGTGAAAAACTGAATCAGCTAACTGTATAAAGAATACTCAATCCAATACTCCAAACCCTGCAAATGCAGATGATTGCAAATACTCATCAGCTGTAAAAAGAGATGCAAACTCTGCAAAAGAAACTACAGTACAGTGGGATTAAATCAAGAGAAAACTACAATGCTTCTCTCAGTATGACAGCAGACCATGGGCACAACATGAAGTATATCACACTAACAAAATGCCCATCAATCCTTCCACTATAAAAACAACTAACCACCAGCATTGGTAACTTAGAATTAGACACCTGAAATTACTTTTCAAAACAGATACAGTACTCACTGTCAACCAGAAGAACACAAAGCCGGCCTTGGTATTTTAAACCTGTCTGATTATGAACTGTCAAACCCTGAGATTTTTGTTCTCTCTAAGGGACTAACATTCTGTTCCACCATCAAACTGGATCAAATCCAACTATACTCTGACCTAGAAGAGTTCTTTAGGAGATTATGACTGAAAGAATATTTCCACAAAAAAGAGAGCACCCACATAATGATGGAGTACAACAACAAGAAGAGAAACATCTACAGGGTATTTCACACCACCAGCAAGATGCAACGGCAAACTAGACAGCTACTGTACATAGAGAGCTTCAGATTGCGAGTTTCCTCACTAACATCAGCACAGAAGAAAAATTATTTACAACCTTTCTTTCCCCCGTGGAGAACTCTGCAATTAAGGAACTGTGAGCCAACTACAACATTCCCATCAAACCAGGAGATAAAGGAGGTGCAGCGGTGGTTATGGATACATATAAATACACAGAAGGCAACAGACAACTCAAACATCTGCTACAAGAAACTGATCCATGATCCAACCAATGAATTTACAAAACAACTTAAGAATCTCATCAAATCCTTCCCTAATCACCTGCAATCAGAATTGGAGCTACTAATACCTACAGACAAAGGAGTTAGTATCTTCTAGATGCTTCCCCAAATCCACAAACCAGGAAACCCTGGCAGAACAATTGTAACAAGTATGGATACACTCACTGAACAAATATCAGGCATAGTAGAGAATATCCTAAAACCACTAGTCATAAACACCATCAGCTTCACACAGGATACCACAGATGTTCTCAATAAACTTAACAACATCAAACAACTACCATTCAACATATTACTAGTTACCATGGATGTAGAATCCCTGTACAGTAACAATCCCCACAAGGATGGTACTGACGCATGCTTGCAATTTCTAGCAACATCTCCCCTGAATCAGAAATAGAGCATGGAAATAATTACCAAATGCATAGAATACATCCTCACACACAACTACTTAAGCTTCAACAAGGAAATGTACCTACAACTAATGGGGACTGCAATGGGCACCAGGATGGCATCGCAATATGCCAATCCCATTATGGCCAATCTTAAACAGAGATTCCTAACCACATTCCGCCACAAACCTTACAAATATTACAGATACATTGATGATCTGTTTATATTATGGACAGAGTGAAGAAAATCTTAAACAAATTTATGAGTCCTTGAATTCATTCCACCCATCGATTAAGCTCAAAATAGATTATTTGGCTAACCAAGTGAACTTTCTAGATACCACAGTATCACAGAAGAATGGCAAACTACACACATCTGTATACAACTACAGACAGATGTAGTTACCTCCATAACTCGCTCCTCCATCCCAGTTATACAAAACAAGCCATCATATACAGCCAGTCTATAAGATATCATCGCATACTGTATGCTCTGACACTAAAGACAGACACAGACACCTCACAACCCTGACTGAATCATTCAGGCAGATTGGATACAAGCCAAAGACTATTGCCACAACAATCACAACTGCACTTAAATTCCCAGGAGAACCCCTGCTCTAATACAAGAAGAAAAAAACAACCACACGCATACAACTAGTGGCTACATACAACGATGCCCTAGAGGAAATGCGAAAAATAATAAAAGATCTTCAAACCATGCTGACAGAGGATGAAACATTAAAAGACATCTTCCACAAACCTCCCATCCTTGCATTCTGGCAACCGCCCAACCTCAGACATTAGTTAGTCAATAGAAAAATTAACAACCAACTGAAAGATGCTTTTAATGGCACAAGACAATGCAACAACCCACTCTACAAACTTTCCAAACATATACTCTATGCCACTCTCTGGAATGTTAATGACCCTGGAGGACAAAGGACTCTGAAATCACACCCTCAGTCTATATCAGCTAAAGGGTGTGAGCCGTTTGCTGCCATTCACTGATATTTGGTGATGTTATAATTGCTCTATGTCAATCTGAAACTCACAGTCCTTTTATCACCTATACCTAATTTTCCAACTCTAATTGTCCATGAAATGTCTGTGAATTGACTGTATAACCTCTGTTCATTTAATGTAACCATGTATTGTTATCATAACTCTATACCCAGGACATACTTGAAAATGAGAGGTAACTTTCAATGTGTTACTTCCTGGTAAAACATTTTATAAATAAATAAATGAGATCCCACATCTAGTCACAAACATAGAACATTTAATGTCAAAGGAACATTCTGCTTCACATCCAGGAATGTAGTGTATATCATTCAATGAAGCAAATGTGACTATGGTTGATACATTGGTCAAACCAGCCAAAATCTTCAAACCAGAACTAATCTAAACAGACAAACAACATATTGCATTGCAGTGGTACACCACGTCTCACAGTCAGATCATTCCATAAATTACTTAAAAATTCAAATCCTTAATGAGATGTTTAAAAGCACTCAAGAACGGAAAACATTTGAACTCAAAATTATAATACACCTTGACACTAAAACAAGAGGATTTAATGCGGATATAGAGTTTTTAACCCACTACCATAATTACTTGTAATGTTTCTCCCTGCCTCTCTGTGAATTTTACAATAAACCCCCCTTCCTCCTCCCTGCATCCCCACCCCCTGCACACTGCTGATGGATCGCAGTCCTGTGTCGCTCTGTCCCTTTCATCCATCTAAAACATTTTGGTTTTGCTGGAACTCAATTGGTTTTGGATTTTTCTTCATTCTATACATTATATCTATATAAATAAAGCTTTTTCTAATTAACATCCCCTTGGTATGTCTGTCTGAGCTTAAGGCATCTATCAATTTAACCCCAATTGAAACTCATATCTAATTAACATTGTCACGGGGGACCAGAACTTTTAATACCAAAACCACCGGGATCACTATCACCAGACAGGACACAATAACTGAATAAACAAAAGTTTATTCTGGCAAGTAAGTAAACACACAAAATACATAAACAAAGGGAAACACTCACCAACAGGGGGGGGGGGGCATGAAACTAGCCCTAACTAGGTGCAAAGGCTGGCTTCAGTCAGCTTGCCCTGAGCATCTTCTTCCCCGGCTTCTCAGTGCTTTCTCAGTGCTATTTCACACAAAGCCATTTTGAATCTCCCACCAGTCGTGTCACCGATCATCATCTCTAAAGTTGTTCTGGTTCCCTCATTGGCTACGCTCCTTACATAGCCCTCAGTTGCTATATTTAAAATGGATACCAATTGGTCGAAGAGTGATCACAAAAGAATCCCCTATCACTGCACTCTACCAATAATAATAAGTCTTAGCAATGAATTGTCTTGGTATAGACTGAGTGTTCAAATTCCTTCTGAGAAGGGTAAAATATGCAAAAAATAAAATGTTATTAGAAAACTCATCTAAGTTCATACATTTGTGCAGAGATAAAATGATTGAAATATCCCAAAATGGGATAGAATGCCGATGTCAAATATATGGTGAGATTCTCAGGAGACCCAGTACTAGGTTCTGGGTTCTAGGTACTAGGTTCTCAAGAGACACACATTACTTAACAGCAGCTACAGTATGCAGATAAATTGTGACAACAGTATATAAACCCTTAAAAGGGTATCACATTAGAATGGGTTCAATAATCCACAAACTCCCTTCTCAGGCTGATAGCTCACACAATTGTTGAACACATGAGCTCCGTGGAGAAACAAAACAAAGTTACAATCAAATCAAAGGCAGCCACATGAATTGTGGCTAGCTAGTCAGCAAAAAGCCTGTTTAGTAACTGTAGTTTCTTATAATTGTATCCAGTGCGCTCATAAATACTTTAAGTGCTAGTACTCTTCAGATTGCAACAACATCGACTTTGAAGTGGTTAGATGATTATGCAATTTGTACCCATATCTTCCAATAACATACAATGTATGCGTAATGTATAGTTGCACCATCATTTTGCTTAGAAAATAAATTACATTGTGGAAGTGCTGTGATAGGGGATTCTTTTGTGATCACTCTTTGATCAATTGGTATTCATTAGTGCTTATTCCCATGCACCCCATTATTTGAAGAATATTCATTTACTTGTTCGAATATTAAGTTTGAGCGGTTGATCACCTCCCCCTCTTTTTATACTTAAAATGGAGCAGAAGCCACCAGCCAATCAGAGCATGGATCGTGACAGGGCAGCTAATCAGAGGAGAGGGCTGCCTTAAGTACTCCGGACCGCCCCTTGATGACAGAGCTGCTGGCAAGCGGAAAATTCGAATTTGCCAATTCAAATCGTGCCAAAAGGGCTCAGACCCGGCAAACGGTTCCCTTGGCCAGCCCTATACATCCCGCTGGGTAGGCGCCTAAGTGTCTACAGGGAACAAAGGCTCTACCCCACTGAGAGCCCATTCCCAGAAGTGGTAATCACCCCTTCCCTGCTCACCAGTTGTTCTGGTACTTAGCTGCTCTCAGCCGTTTGTCATGACCTGGTATTTCTCTGTAGACAGCCCAGCTAAGTGAATTACTGGATACAGAGAAATGCTAAAACAGAAGTTACATTACTGGCTTGCTGACTATGGGGAACATGCTACATTCTAACATGGGGAATAAAAGTGCTTTTCTTTATTATGCAATCTGCGGTCCCCAAACCATACAGTTTCCCCCCTTACAGGTATTCCACAATGATTAGTTCTTTTCTGGAAGGGATTACACCAAACATTACATACACCGGCCAAAATGAGCCTCATAGAGGCAGCCATTACACACGGAATTGGGGCAGCCAGCCGGGCTTCACCATTATTATGTTTAGCTGGCTACCCCTACCATCACAAACCATCACAAACATCGCCTTGGTATGTCTGTCTGAGCTGAATAGGCAAACCCCTCCCTTAATTATTAGTCAAGTGAATATGTTTAGAGTATTTAAGTGAGTCTATCTTGGCTGTGCCATATAGCTGTGGAACATCTTAAGTGTCACATATGAAGTGTCTGTGGAGTTAATATTGGAGTTAGAAGGGGAGATGAAGAATACAAGAAGAACTGGACACTACACTTCAGCAAAAACAACCCTGCAACTGTGAGAACTTAACTTTCTAAATGCTCTGACAATTTGTACACATCTATAGACTCAGGTTCGAATCTGATGCTTATTCTTCAGTGCTACACTGCCCTGCCAGGCCTGATTTATAGACCTTCTCTTTCAACTCCTACTCATCCTCCAATACCTGGGAACTCTCTCCTCCTACCTCTCTCCCTGCATATCATTATGCCCTCCCTATTTGCTGTTTTCTCACTCCTATGTAAACTTTTGTCTTCTCACCAACTTCCCCACTCCCCTCCTGTCCACATTTCTTCATTACTCCTCCCATTCACCTATGCATGTGCCCATACACTGCACCACTATTTACACACCTTTTTCCCAACAAGTTCAACACCCCTAAATAAAAAGCATCTCCACAGATCTTCTTTTCACCTTCTTTCTCTACTCCTCCTTGATGCTGGGTATATCTTTCCTAATCGTGGACCAAGCCATATACGCATCTGATCTCCCCCCAAGCCTCCATGCCACTTCTTTCCCTGCTAATGGTATTAACCCATCTAATTTAATACCGACAAACCTTAAACTCACATCACAAAAGAAGCATCACAATAGCCTGGACTCATGCTACTATCCCACACTCGGTCACTGGCCAAGCACTGCCATCTACTGCACTTATTCTCTCACCTGCTGTCTCTGTAAGTCTCCCAACATACCACTTAGATTGTAAGCTCTCTGGGGCAGGGATTACCTTTCCTATTGTCGGAGTTTGCTGCGCTTATTGTGTTATTATAATTCCCTGTGCTGTATTGTCTTTGTAAAGCGCTGAGTATACATTTGTTGCTATATAAATAAAGATATACATACGTTACATACATGCAACTGGACTAACATGACTATTTCTACTTTATTCAAATAAGTAGACAATACAAGGAGCTTTCAAAAGAACTATTCATCCCACGGGCAGTACAAAGGACTCGGGGCCATCCCGTAAGGTTGGAGGAAAGGACATTTCACCAGCAACAAAGGAAAGGGTTCTTTACAGTAAGGGCAGTTAAAATGTGGAATTCATTACCCATGGAGACTGTGATGGCAGATACAATAGATTTGTTCAAAAAAGGTTGGAAATCTTTTTAGATGGGAAAGGTATACAGGGATATACCAAATAAGTATACATAGGAAGGATGTTGATCCAGGGATTAATCCGATTGCCAATTCTTGGAGTCAGGAAGGAATTAATTTTTCCCCTTAATGGGGTTTTTTGTTTGCCTTCCTCTGGATCAATAAGTATAGATATAGGATAAAGTATCTGTTGTCTAAATTTAGCATAGGTTGAACTTGATGGACGGAAGTCTTTTTTCAACCTCATCTACTATGTAACTATTTAACTATGTAAGTAATTATTATAGGGTTGCACACTTTCACTTTGTTTTCATTTTGGTTCTAAAACTTTTTTTCAATTGGTTTCAATCCAACACAATTGGTTTTGGATTTGTTTTAAATCCTGGGAGGGAAAATGAAATGTTCACTTTTTCACAAATGTTCACAACATTTCAGTCATAAAAAAACAAGCAGAGAAAAAAGTAAAATATGAAGGAGGATTGGATTGTTGATTGTATTCAGAATTTTGTTTGGAAGTTTGTCTCTTTCATCTATATTCCCTATTAGGAATTTATACTTTATACAGCTTTTGATTTAAAGATTTAAAGAATGCTTCACACATTTTTATTCAATAAGGCACTCATTTATGATATTTTCAAACTCAGGGCTTATTTGATTTAAATTGTAAATCTCATTATAAACAGGGTTGCCAAAACTATGAGTTTGACCCGGAGACTACAAGCTTCGGCCACGTATCTTCGGGGTACGGGTTTACCTGAAAAATCTCTGGGCAGCGATAGTGGCACCTCCCACTCCCTCTGCAGGGTACCATCAACATGGCTCTGCGACAGCAAATGACACTGCATTGCCATGACAATGGAATGCTATATGTCATCACACGGCTTCACATTGCCATGACAACGGGATGCTACATGATGTCACGGCATCCCGTTGCCATGACAATGGGACATCACGTGACGCATAGGCACCATAACGTGTCCTGTTATGGCAATTGACACCACCATTTGACGTTGCAGAGCCATGTTGACTGAACCTTGCAGGGGGAGATATCAGGATGTGCCACCGCTGCATACCGCTGCATACCGCTGCATACCGCTGCATACAGCTGCCGCTGCATACCGCTGCCGCTGCATACCGCTGTCGCTGCATACCGCTGCCGCTGAAGGTAAGAGAAATAAATTAAATAAATACATTGAAAAAATGTAATTGCAAAAAGTCTCCGGGTTGGCCTTCAATAGAATGTGGCAAGCATGATAATAATCATTAAAACTCGCTCCAGCGGTAATGCATTATTTTGTGATACCTGTTGCAATAACGTTGGATACATCTGTATATCGACCCAACAAGAGTTTGTTTCTATATTTGCGCCAACATGTACTGTAGATGAAAAATAGCATAAATAATTGCTACATTTTAAAACTCTTGAGAAACATGCTTATTTCTGGGTATAGAATGTTATGACAACACATCCATACTGTTTTATTTTGCTTTTAAAGCTAAAGCTGATTTAATTTAATATAGCTGATGGACCTAACAGTAAAAAAAAAAAAAAAAAAAATCTGAAACATATTTGTAGTTGTTGGACAATTACCAAATATTGTTGCTATATGCGAAATATTAGGAAGTCTGGTAGACAGTATATTTTGCCACGTCTTTATTATTAAACAAAACAGTTTGGTAACTTTTGGAGGGATATACCAACACTATTATCAAAAGGCTAGAATAGTATATTTATTTATTTTGTTATATATTAATATATGTAAAATTCACATATATATACTGTATTATTGTTGCTTTAAAACTGTGTGTTGCTTAGCAACAATTAGACAAATAGAAACAAGGCCAATATCTGCACTATGATATAATGTTCCATTAAGTCAGGGACAAATGTAGCCAGTGAAAGCTGGTTTATGTAAAGCTTTCCTTAAACAAAGATTTCTATCTGGTGCCTCACTGCTTGCCCTTTAATCCCTTTTTCTTTGTCTCTCCTCTGTCTCCTTTTTCATGCTTTTTTGTCTTCCAATGCCATTTATTTACAGAGAGGTGACATCATTAATTTTTAGAATATTATATATAGTTGTACTGAAAACTCTAGATACTGAATGTCCTTCTGCACAACTATTTAATTTGCTTAAAAAGTCAACATGAGAGATAATGTTTCAAGTAATAATATTAGGTAAGACAATGAGGAAACAATTAATCGTACTGTATATTACCGATTCACCATAAATGAAAGTTCACTGGCTAGTGCATTTTTAACGATGCAAAGTCATTTTGTGATTTCTATCTCGTACAAATGGTGTTTAAAGGTTTATGTGTCATTACTGAGAGTTGAAAAGCAGCATGATGCGTCTTCAATGCTCCTAACGAAAAGAATTGGTCAAACCTACAGTGTACTGGTGTTCAATAATGTTAAAACATTCAGTCATGTGATGGCTTTTCTATAATTTTCAACAGCATATATCCCAGGTATCTCAGTTGTGGTTGGGGAGGTACTGTATATAAGTAACTCGTAACTCGTAACTCTTCTCTCTCTCTTCTCTCTCTTCTCTCTCTTCTCTCTCTTCTCTCTCTTCTTCTCCTCTCTTAGTCCTTCTTAGTCTCTCAGTCTCATTGCCCCCCCCTCTCCCTCTCCCTATCTCCCTCTGCCCTCCCGTCTCTCTCACCTCTCCTCCTTCTCTCCCTCTCCTGACCCCTCTCCTCATCGATCTTTCTCTCTCTTTCTCTCTCTTTCTCTCTCTCTCTCGCTCTCTCTCTCTCTCTTCTCTCTTCTCTCTTCGCTCTTATCTCTTCTCTCTTCTCTCTCTCTTTCTCTCACTCTCCTCTCTCTCCCCTCTCTCTCTCTATTCTCTCTCTCTTTTTGTAGATACATGAGAAAATTGGAACTTTAACAAAGAGTCTCTAAATATCTCTGTCTTTCTTCCTCCCCCCCCCATCCTGTCCCGTCCCCCTCATTCATGCAGGACATGCATTAGGGGAGTCATGTTAATTGACACTGCTAAATTAAACTGTCTTTAAGCCTATGCTAATGAGTTACACCAAGGGCTGTAATACAAAATAATGTCTGTTTTTAATTTAGGTAATCTGATGTTATTTGCCTTGATTTAAATTTAAACAAATTACATTTACTGCTCACTCATATTTGTGCTCTGTTATTTTCTTGGTTACTGCCTTGTATAGACTGAGACTTACAATCTGTAAGTCTTTGCAGTAACTATGGAAATCAGTAAGCTTAAGCAGAGAACTTAACGATGCAGTTATACAATGCTCCCCAAGGTGAGTATGATACAGTACGTATCAAACAGGAAAACTAATATTTTATATTAAAATAGTTAATGTTCACTGATTCTTTCTCACTCTGTATACAACTAGTTTCATATACAGTAATAATATATTTGTTATATTTTCATTCGTGGTGTACCCCAGTGGTGCTCAACAGGATATCCACCTGTGCTGAGGCTGGGATATCCTTACAACCTGACCTGTTTGGGGATCTTGAGACTAGAGTTCAGAACCCCTGTTGTACCCTACTGTGTTCTTTTGGAAAGCATTGTACAGTAGATCACATAGAAATTAATCATTCTGTATGAAATTAATAGTTAATTATTATTTCTCCTTTTACTCTCATGTTCGAATTTGCTATCTGCAGTCTTTAAAAACTAAGGTGTCTACTATACATCTGTATAGTTATGTTTTTTATTTCCACATACAGTAGATGGTCCATTTTCTGACTGGGTTATCTTTTGTAGTATTTTACTACTTTTCTGTGTGTAGAGTTTGTTTGTTTTTATATTTTTCAATAGTGTTGGAGTAATGTCAGCACTGTTCTTTGGGTCTGTGCACATCCGGCGCTCGCTTCTGGGATACGATTCTTAACGAGCTGCGGCTAGGACACAATTATTCAGCTGTGTGAAATGTGGGGGTTATTGGCGTCTGGATTGGGGGGATCTTCATATGCGCAGGCTACCTGCCAGTGCGCGATTTTTCCTAAGGCTGAGGACCCACTGCGGACGGCCACGCTCGGGCCACCAGCCCCTTACCCCATGCCTGACTGTCCCTGCTGCCTCCTTCCGATGAGGCTCACTATGATGCGTCAGCCGCCAGGGGATGCAAGAGGATTGCGATCCCGAGCAGTGACACATCTCGTAGTGCGCTGGTGAGCCTATCAGCGGTGGGGGCTGGAACTGTCAGAGCTCCCCCCACCTCCAAAAGATAGGGGGGAGGTGTGTGTATGTATGAATGTGTGTGTATGTGTATATGTGTGTGTGTTGTGTATATGTGTGTGTTGTATGGGGGGGGGACCAGGGGGAGTGGACGGACGGACAGACCCAGGACGGACCGACCGGGGGACGACGATGAACGAACGGACCGACTGGGGGGGCGGAGCAGCACAGAGAGCGAGCAGCAGAGGGCATCTGTGGGGGCTCGCTGCACCCTCTTGTAGTCGGGAGACCCTCGCTGCAGCCCTCCATTCAAACCACGCCCCCCCTCCTCAAACCACAGACCCCTCCCCAAACCACGCCCCCACTCCCGCTCCAGCTCCCGCTCCCTACGGACCACAGGTAGCGGTCAATTGCCTGTCGAAGCGACGCCTGCTTGCAGTGCTGACTGTGCTTGCTGACTGAGGCAGCAGGCCTCGGCCTAACGTTGTCGCTTGGTGCATTGCGCCCTCATGGATCGGCTGCGAGTGCGGGATGTGGTGATGTCATACCCGAGGCGCCAAAGGCGACAGGGGGGGAGGTTCCCAGGTATGTGTATTGATTGGCAACATAGATTAAAATTTAGGCTTATAAATACATTCCCTACACCATTGGTTCCCAAACTGTGCGCCGCAGCGCCCTGGTGCACTGTGGCTTGGCTAGAGGGGCGCCGTGATTTCAACTGGACAGACCGGTAATTCTGATGCCTGTCCGTTTGAAAATTATTACCATGTTTGCGAGCGGCTGTCGGCAAGCCAAGCGGTGGGCAGGCGAACGTGTGTGGGGGGGGTGAGCATGTGGGGGGGGGGGGCGAGTGCGGTGGATGCAAGCTAGTCTGCTACAGCTAACCTGAGGACGGTGGCTGGGCACAGTCATCCTGCACTCGTGCTGCCTGTCGAGTGAAGGAGAGAACAGCGGGGGCGGAGCCAGATTCAGAGTCAGAGACGTCTGCTGAAATAAGGTAAGGACAGTTTTTTTTCTTTGGGGGGTTTGGGGCGTGGGGCCAGTCTGGGGAGATGAAAATGTTGGGGGTTGGCGGGGTGTGTGTCTGAGTGAGTGTGTGGTGTGTGCCTGAGAGAGTGTCTGAGAGAGTGTGTCTGTGTGTGTGTGATTTCCCCCCCTCCTGCTCTGATTTCCCCCCCCCCCTTACTCTGATGGCCCCCCTGTGTCTGTGAGAGTGTCTATGAGAGTGTCTGAGAGAGTGTGAGTGTGTGATTTCTCCCCCCCTGCTCTGATTTCTTCCCCCCTTACTCTGATGGCCCCCCTGTGTATGTGAGAGTGTATGTGAGAGTGTTATGTGAGAGTGTATGTGAGAGTGTATGTGAAAGTGTATGTGAGAGTATCTGAGAGAGTGTGTCTGAGTGTGTCTGAGAGTGTGTCTGAGAGTGTGTCTGAGAGTGTGTGTGAGAGAGAGTGTGTGAGAGAGTGTGTGAGAGAGAGTGTGTGAAAGAGAGTGTGTGAGAGAGAGTGTGAAAGAGAGAGTGTGAAAGAGAGTGTGAAAGAGAGAGTGTGAAAGAGAGAGTGTGAAAGAGAGAGTGTGAGAGAGAGAGTGTGAGAGAGAGAGTGTGAGAGAGTGTGTGTGAGAGAGAAGAGGTGGTGAGAGAGAGAGTGTGTGAGAGAGGAGGGGGGGAGAGGAGTGTGTGAGAGAGGGAGTGTGTGAGAGAGAAAGTGTGTGAGAGAGAGAGTGTGTGAGTGTGAGAGAGAGTGGGAGAGAGAGTGTGTGAGTGTGAGAGAGAGTGTGTGTGTGAGAAAGAGTGTGTGTGTGAGAGAGAGTGTGTGTGTGTGTGAGAGAGAAAGAGAAAGAGAGTGTGAGAGAGAGTGAGTGAGAGTGTGTGTGTGAAGGTATGTATATACAAATTTGTTTTCACTTTGGGCGCCGTGGAAAAATCCTGCTTGCCTTTGGGAGCCTTAAACCGAAAAGTTTGGGAACCACTACCCTAAACAATGGTATGAATACCTTGAGAAAGTGCTTTTTGCATGAAACGCGTTGGTGGGGCGACACCTTCGCCTTGTTTGTCTGCATGACCAATAAATAATTGATTTGTATGACTTACACACTCTCAGTCTTTTGTTGTTCCAGTGGTAGTGCTCCTTTTTAGTCATTTGCTGTCTATACCGAACCCTTCCTATTCCTCCATCTCTTGCTTTCCCCTCCTTTGAGGCTCACACTGTCCAGATCTTCTCTCCTCTCCCTGTCCATGTGGCGGTCATCTATCGCCCACCTACCTCTACTCATCCCCCTTTTGCCTTTCTCTCTCACTTTGAATCCTGGCTCTCTTTCTTTCTCTCCTCAGACTCCCCTGTTCTTCTCCTTGGGGACTTCAATTGCCACATTGATGACCCCTCTCTCCCTTGGGCTTCCCGCTTTCTCTCTCTAACCTCTTCTTTTGGCCTTCAACAGTGGACTGCAGCCAGCATCCACAAGGATGGCCACTACTTAGACCTGGTTTTCACTAAAAACTTCTCTCTCCCCGATTTCTCCATTTCCCCTTTTCCTCTCTCTGACCATCACCTCATCTCATTCTCTCTATCTCGCTTCTCCCCTTCTCCACCTCCATCTACCCCCCGGTTCTGCAGAAACCTGCGCTCTATTCACTTACCTGACTTTGAGTCCACTTTACGCTCCTCCCTCTCCTCTCTCAGCACTGCTACAGATCTTGACAACCTGGTCAGGAATTACAACTCTGCTTTGTCCTCCTCTCTTGATCTACATGCCCCGCTTTCTCTCTGCCACCCTCGCCCTTCTAACCCTAGACCATGGCTAAATTCCCACACGCGCATGCTGTGTTCCTCCACTCGTTCCTCTGAACGCCTCTGGAGAAAATCTCATACTCTTGTAGACTTCCTTCATTACAAATTTATGCTCTCCTGTTTCAACTCTGCTCTCTCGCAAGTTAAACAAGCCTACTTTTCTTCACAAATCAACATGCACAAATCTAACTCACGCCGACTGTTCTCAGTCTTTGATACTCTACTCAAACCACCCTCAGCTGCCTCTCCTTCCTCCATCTCCGCTCAGGACTTTGCTGACTATTTTAAGGAAAAGGTGGAATCCATATGTCAGAACATCCCTTCTGTTTCTTCCTCCCATCCTACAACTCTTCCTAACTGTCCTCCTGCCTTCCTTGACTCCTTTTCCACTGTCTCAGAGGAGGATGTGTCGCTGTTGATCGCCTCTTCTCCCTCTACCACTTGCCCTCTTGACCCCATTCCCTCCCATCTCATAAAACCTCTTGGTCCTACTATAATCCCTATGCTCACACACATTTTTAACTCCTCCCTCTGCTCTGGAACCTTTCCATCTTCCTTCAAACATGCAACAGTCATACCATTACTCAAAAACAGCAAGCTTGACCATACCTGTCTTTCTAACTATCGACCTGTCTCCCTCCTGCCTTTTACCGCTAAACTCTTTGAACGTCTTGTATTCTCTCGCTTGCTCCATTTTCTCAACACCTATTCTCTCCTAGACCCTCTACAATCTTGCTTCCGCACTGCTCACTCCACGGAAACAGCCCTCACTAAAATAACTGATGACCTCCATGCTGCCAAAGACAGAGGTCGTTACACTCTGCTCATATTACTCGACCTCTCTGCAGCATTTGACACCGTGGACCACCCTCTTCTCCTTCACATCCTCCATACTCTTGGTATTCGGAACAAAGCTCTATCCTGGATCTCATCCTACCTCTCCCATCGTACTTTCAGTGTCTCTTTTGCTAACACCTCCTCCTCTATTTATATCTCTGTGGGGGTACCCCAGGGCTCTGTCCTGGGACCTCTTCTCTTTTCTCTGTACACACTCTCTCTAGGTGACCTAATAACATCTTTATGGTTTAATTATCACCTCTATGCTGACAACACACAAATATACTTTTTAACACCCGACCTTACACCTGCTGTACAAACCAAAGTTTCTGAATGTCTCTCTGCTATATCATCCTGGATGGCCCTCCGCCGCCTTAAACTCAACATGGCTAAAACAGAGCTCCTCATACTTCCTCCCAAACTTGGCCTTAATACCTCCTTCCACATTACTGTTGGAACTACGATCATTCACCCAGTAGCCCAAGCACGCTGCCTAGGGGTCACACTCGACTCCTCTCTCACATTCGCCCGTCACATTCAAAACATTTCTAAAACTTGTCGCTTTTCCTCCGCAATATAACAAAGATACGCCCGTTCCTCTGTTGCTCGACTGCTATAACTCTGACTCAGGCCCTCATTCTCTCCCGTCTTGATTACTGTAATCCCCTGCTGTCCGGCCTTCCTGCCCTCACCTGTCTCTCCTACAATCTATCCTAAACGCTGCTGCCAGAATCACTCTACTCTTTCCTAGCTCTGTCTCAGCATCTCCCCTCATGAAATCCCTCTCCTGGCTTCCGATCAAATCCCGCATCTCACACTCCATTCTTCTCCTCACTTTTAAAGCTTTACACTCTTCTGCCCCTCCTTACATCTCAGCCCTAATTTCTCGTTATGCACCATCCAGACTCTTGCGTTCTTCTCAAGGATGTCTTCTTTCTACCCCCTTTGCATCTAAAGCCCTCTCCCGCCTTAAATCTTTTTCACTGACTGCCCCACACCTCTGGAATGCCCTTCCCCTCAGTACCCGACTAGCAACCTCTCTATCCACCTTTAAGACCCACCAGCAACAAAAGAGAAGAGGGGAGGAGAAAGGGAGATGTGAGAAAAAAGGTTGCAGGTAATGAAGTTAAACACTCCAAAATGTCAGGTTACCCGGAATAATGCCTCCTACAGCAATTCAGCACACATGATTTCAAAATGTCTTATAAAAAGCAAATATTCCACAACTAGATGATGATCATAACAAATCTTAATTGGATAAATATATTTACTAAATTGAAGTAAACGTCTTTAACTTTTTGGGTGAAAAGTTGGGATTGCTGAGTCTGTTTAGAAATAAAGTGCTAAACAAATACATGAAAATGGGAGTCATCTATTAATGTATAGTAAGTACTATAGTACAGTAAGTATGTAGCTTACAGAAGATCTTTAGATTTTTAATAATAAATGCAACATTCATAGCATAGACTAGAAATACTAGTGGTTCACTAACATACTGTAGATACTGCAAAATAAACACAAAACCAGCACACAGAGCGCAGTAACGTTCAGACACTTTTGTCTCTCAAGGCTCCTGATGGAAACTTGCTCTCACTGAAAATGTCATGCAGTATTGTCTAGTGATCAGTATATGGACTTATACTGGATAATATCAACTGCTGTGTTGCATCGATAATATTCCCATAACGGCCCAAAATTGATAAACAGAGAAAATGTGATAGTGTAAACTAAAACACAATTTAATAAGCAATTCCAGTCAAAATGCAAACTTACAATGTGGCTGCTGGATATGTGCCGTTATAAAATGTCTACTGTCTGCAGTATACGCAGATACTGGTGACTGGTGTCTGCATCTCGCAGGCTTACAATGCTTTGGCCAAATGGTTAAACGAAATGACCCTTTTTCAAGAGAATATATAAGTATTTTACTGTGTATTGTTTTCATATTGGATGTAGCATTGGGCTTCTCTGTCGCTTGTTGTATACATTTGTCACGCTCAATAGCTCTCCTTTTTGGCACTCATACACATATATATATATTTTGTGGGACTCAGGGGTTCCTAAAATTAGCTTGCTGGGGTTCTGTGTGTTGTTTGTTAACTTATTTTCAGCTGTCACAGCTGTTGGAGGTAAGTGGCCCCTCCTTCCCAGGTTTTAAGCTCACCCCTCCCCAAGTCAGCAGGTCTTTTTCATTCTATTGGATATAGATCCAATGTTGGTCTTCCTCCCTCCTAATAGAGGTAAATGAGAATTGTAATCCTAATAGAGGTATATTAGTATTTTATCTGGTAGTGTTAGAACCTGCGAACTGGGTCAGCCTTGTCGTGGCTCACAGGATTACAATGCTTTGGCAAAAGGGTTAAACTAAATGACCCTTTTTCAAGAGAATATATAAGTATTTTCTGTGTATTTTTGTCATATTGGATGTAGCATTGGGCTTCTCTGTCGTTTGTTTGAGGCCATTACAGGGACAGGCTCCGCAACGGAACTACAGTTCCCAGCAGCCCCAGGGGCTGCATACCATGTGGCGCGCAACCGCCAATAGGGCTGCCAAGATTGCCTGGACAGGGATTGATACATTTGGCGCGCTGGACCTCACGCTCAGTCGGGAGCTGGACAGAAGAGGGAGAGGTAGTGTCTCAGGTGCCAGTGGCCCTGAGACTAGGCCTAGAGTCCCCCTTCAGGCCCCAGCTAGGCCCCGACTCACCATTAGCTTGTGGGTGCATTAGGGACACTTTCCCCATTAGCCCAATAGTGTAAGAGACACAGCAAAGACGCAGTGCAGTGTCGTGTGGTCTGTGGTCTGGGACCCGACTCCCACAGCAATTGAGAGACTGTTAAAGGTGAGACACTCCAATGGGAGTTCACCCCACGCAGAGGCGGACGTCTTCATTGGATCAGACGGATCATTTCATCAGTTGGTGGTGCCCAGGTGCTGGAGCGCCCAGCAGGTATCCATCTCTACAAGTGCACCAACGGCAACACACATTCTGTGGGTAGCGCTATCACACACTTTGGGTGGGATTGGTTTTGTGGACACCGGGTGGTTAGGTGCCCAGGGCACCTCAGTACTTTGGGGGAACCTCACCAGGGTGTGGAAATGGTGGTGATCGTACAGTGGGGTACTGTGTGGTTATGGCTATGCGTGGCCTGTATGTTTTTGTGTTATCAGTTAGTGTTACCAGTAAAGATAATTTATTATTTCACTGTGTATATAATTATTCCTTACTGTGTGTTCCTGGGAAGGGGCTATCCAATTGTGCTTGGATCCCTCCCAGGTGGAGGCGCTGTCACCAGATAGAATCAGGTACACCCCAGACTCCATGCAGCGGAGGATCAGGCCTCCTGTGAGCCAATCAGGTAACGCACCACACGTAGTTTCCCTAGACACGGGGGGAAAGTGACTACATTTGAAGGTGCTTCTGAGATTCAGACCTGGGGTGTCCGCATCAGTAGCAAAAATTAGCCAAACCTTGTTTGTGTCCTCCCAGCAAGAGGTCCACAACTGGGCCTTAGAGCTCCATGAACCCTCATGCCACGTGGTCGCAGTGGGAGGAGTTTCCACCCTCACGTTCAAGAGTGTCGTCCATGACCATTGTAAGAAAACTCCCCGGTCTAGCCGACGCCCAGGTCATAGGTCGCAGATATGACCCCACATGTCATTGGAGTGCCCTAATACTGGCAACGAGCCAAGAAATATGCGAGGAAGATGCTCCTCATGCCCTAAATCTACTGGAGGCCCTGCCGTGAGCTACCAGCAACCCTGGCAACGGCCACCATGGGACCCTCCTTCGGGGTCCCCTATCAGGCAGAAGCATCCACCTCCTCCTACACCCCCGGGGAATGGAGCACTAAAACCCTCGCCTCGAGTACATCAACCAGGGCAGACTTACCCATACCCAGGGTAAACTTCACTCCTAAGTGCAATGCTGGAGGCATCCCGCCGAGCCGAAACTCCACACCTGTCACCTACCCACAGCCGATATGAGACTAGTCCTATGCATGCTGCTAGTCAAAGGCCGAATATCACAGTCGCCTGTAAACTGGCGGCTCAGACTTGGGACACAATTCTAAAAATAAAACCAATGAACTAAGCAATGTGTGAACAAGCAAGCAAAACAATAACTGAAAATATCAAAAAATAAATTGCATAGAATAAACTAACTAAGTACAGATACAGCGGCCAATATTGAAACACTTCACGCAGTGTATACCTCGGAATACCCATGTCATGGCATGGGATTTCTTCCAAACGTACCGCCTTTAGACGCAAGTGCAGAAAATGGCATTTTAGTGTTCGGTTTTTAAACCCCTGAAATTGACACAGTAGCACAGTGCTGTACACATTACAATTCATTCATTTCATTGCATTTAATTGCTCACAATCCATGAAATTCAAACAAAGCAACAGCAATAAACACGTGTGCCTGGGGCGATTGGCCGCATTAATGCCGCGTGGAATACAGCAGCGCACATAAACGGCGCAGTGATTTGTTCAAATAACGGCTGCTGTATCTGTATGTTAGTTATAATAGTACAATAATAAATAAAATATGATTAACCATAATCCTGTAATAACTTAGAACAAAGATAGATAGAATAACCCTAAATGCAAAAAAAATAATAATTGTAAATGCGTATAATCACATCATTAATAAAAAAAATCATATTGTTATTAACCCTATTCATAAAGAAAAACAATATATTTTAAACCAAATATAATATAACATTAATGAAAACCCACATGAAAAGTCAGATATAAATAAATATAAACTATCAATGGACTAATTTTAATAAATATAATAATAATGATAATAAATAAATAGAATAGAATAGAATCGAATAGAATTGACTAGTTTAAGTGGAAAAAATAGAGGTACAGATGTCCAGGAAATACTCATACAGTATAAGAGAGAATAAGGCATATCATATAAATATAAAATTGAACAAGAGTACATAGAAATGTATAATAAAGTATAGAAATGATCTCACCTCGAACACCCCGAGTTATAACCCTCAATCTGTCAAGAAATGTTTAAGTTCCCATTCGATATTAATTCCAAGAGGGCTGAAGGTGTTCAAGGTATCCAATACATTTTTTTTTTGTTTAACTTATTCAATCTGTCTCCCCCTCGTGGGTGAGATGGAATGTGTTCAATCGCCTCTACATGAGAAATTCTCAGTGCGGCCCTGAAGACAGGTAGAGAAATGGCGATCAACCAGATGTGCTAAATCCTTCTTTTTAATAAGGCGTACAGTAAATGTTCGATAATCCTTGACCTTAAAGGTCTTATAGTACGAAAAATATACTTCTTGTGACACCCGCATTGTAATAGGTAAATTACATAGCTAGTGTGACAGTTTATAAAACTGTTAATACGGTATGTTGACTCAGCAAGTGCTATCTATACATTTGGTGGAACTTGCATATGGGCACATGGATCATCACTCTACCTTCCAGTTATATTGCACTGTTATTGGTTTATTATTAGTTATAGGGCATCCTGTTTGCACTTTTTTCTAATAAATGTAACATGTCGATGGGAAATATCTTCCAAAGGTCATTGTCAATAGACTGAATTATACTATGGATATAATATTTCACCTTGACCGGGCTAGCTTTCTAAAAAGTAGAACAGCAATGCACAGATTTTTAAATGCCTTTTCCAAAGCTAACGAAATGAACTGTCACATCACATGTGTAACACAGTTCCCCTCCCCCCCCCTTCTCTGAAAGATGACACTACTGGTTACTGCTGTTTGTGGTGCATGCATACCTGTGAGGGTCCAGGAGAGCTGAATGGTCAGTGATGGTGTGGGGAACAGGACAGGCTTTTGTAGATCTTCAGTGTTCTCTCAGGTTGTCCGCGCCTCCAGCTCCGTTGGGCTCCAGGATTTCCAGAATCAGTCCCCCAACAGGGCAGATTTCATCCATATCCCTACCCAATAGATTTAAAGCTCAGGCAGGGGTATATAAAAAGGGATGATTTATTATAACAGCCACTGCTAGCAGTACAGTGTATGCATGAGGACTGATCTGGGTCCCCAGACCTCTGGATGGTGCCTTGGCTCTCTGGTAGACTTGAGGCCTGTAATCTCTCTTGCTCAGTCAGCCCATGGGGGACTGACTACATGTATCACTCCCGGTCTGGAGGAGTTGAGCTTCTTGCTTTCTCACCCCTGAAGGGTGGGAGCTGAACTGCTATAATTTATCACTTCCTCTCTGATGCACCAAAAGGGGAGGGCAAAAGGTCTGCACCACTATTGGCTGTACACAGACCCGTGTTTCACCACCTCTTCTGTCACTCAGAGAGTCAGCATGAAGGGCGTCAAAGCCCTAGGATAGCCTGCCACAGCCTGTAGCTACAAAGGACTTACGTGACAGGAGGCAGAGAGGCAGTCTGGACCACCCATGGCTACAGATATTTTGTTCTAATTTTTTAGCACATAAAATGGTCCTAAATTGTTGCTATTCTATTCTTAGGATGTTTAACCTTGGTGAAAAATGGTTGCATGAATAAAGCTGTTATGCACAGACCCATCAGCTATTAAATTGTGTCATAGAAATCATTCTTCCTATTTTTTTAATATGTACAACATTGCCACTGTAATTCGTGAACCAGACAACTTTGTCATTTTGTTGAGACAACATTTGTAAAGCACACTGAGATCTGAGGTCAATGGAACATTTATACAGTACTGTAATTTCTGTGAATTGTAGTGCAAGCGTTAACTTTTCTTAAATTCTATGACAATTGGAAATGAAGGAGGGTCCTGGCAGGGTTATCTTCTCTTACCGCTTCTTTTTGTCCTAGCTACTGTCTTAAACCTGATCACTTTTATTAATTTACTGCATACGGTAATTGTGAAGTGGGGTATACGGTAGATGGTGCATGGCACACTGTATATTACTACAGTATATCTGTGTCCTTGCATGACAACTTCACACATGTTTCAATACAAAACATAATGTAGAAATGTCTTGCTTTAAACACAGCCTTTCTTTGTTTAATGACCTTATACTTTTCATTAGAAGTACAGCAACAAGTTCACACAACTGTAGACTTAAAACATTATACATTAAGCATATTTGTTTCCTTCCGGTTATACATGGCATGGAATATGGCACTTACTACAGGTATATTCAAAACGAGACCCGTCTGCAGCTACTGTATGCTCATATGATATATTCTGCCATTTAAGATAGTACAGATAAGATGGCAACTCTATCTGACATCTAGGAGTATATCGATGTAGAGTACCCATGGCCTCCTGGAAGTACACGTTATCCATGGTTCCTGGAGAAAAAAACAATTATAACATTGTTATAAAGGGACATGGTCATATTCAGGTACTGTACATATATGGAGTACTACCGTTGAACAAATGTTATACAGGGACAAGGTCCCATTCAGATGCCATTAGAGTATAAATGTTAAACAAATATACTGTTAAACTGTTATACAGGGATAGGGACCATACTTTCAAATACAACTATGTGTTGTGGTCCAAGTCTCGAGATTGTCCCGCACACATGAAGCTTGAGTGAATTCTTTGGCCGAGGTTTAAGGGGTTAAAATATTTTTTTCGGAATTCTATAGTGGAAAATCTCTGCAGAGCGACTGATGTCTAATTCAAAAATATAACATCATCAAACTTTTCTCCAGTCTCAATCCTTGCCGATGCTTGGTAACATACCTTATCATGGGAATCACTCTGCAATAATAAGAAAAATGGGTTAAATAAATTATATCTTTCTACTATGGTATTGAGTGCTGGCATAATTGATTTGGCTACTATAGACAAGCAGTATATCCAGAAACACAGTTATAAGGAAACAAAGACATTCCTTTGCAATCCTCCCTCCCCCTCCGCCTATGCTGGAGTACAGTACTTTTCAGAATAAGCCATAGGGTACCTTAGTGTAATACTGAAACATTTCTACATAATAAAAATGCAAGGTAAACAGAGACATTACATTGTATGTACTTTATTTGTACATTATGTACAGTACAGCACTTTACCTCACACGTCCAAATATCCAGCCCAAATCGCGTCACATTCTTCTAATGCGGGACTCAGACACAGGAATCTCATGCTTCTTCTGCAGAATCTCCCGAACATCTGCTGCAAATCACTCAGAATTTTCCAGGTTGATCTCATCCACCAGCCAAATTGTTTCACTGTGAAGCATTGGTGCTTCTTAGTTTACTGTTATATTTAAGGTCACTTTCCCAGTAGCACTCCAGGTGGCACAATGGAATATATAAAAATAGAATACTGTCAGTCTGGGTTTTGAACTTGTAAAAATTGTGTATAATTGTAAATTGTTGGGACGTACGTGATCCCTTTTCTCAGTTTAAGTAGAAAAAAGGGGGATAACCCCCAGGTGGTGCTCTAAATGTGCAAGGTATAAATAAAGTACTTAGAAAAAATGCCTGGGTAAGCCGGTATGAAGGATAAAGCGTTATCCGAGTGTCCCGTGGGTATAGCCCAGCGGTGCGCAATCTGTGGGGCGCGACCCCCAGGGGGGGCGCGAGACTGCCGACGGGGGGCGCGGGGTTTACAGAGGCCCCGCGCGCTTCCCGAAGGCACTTAAATTAAGTGCCGGGGGAGCTGCAGGGCCTCTGTAAACCATACTTACCCGTGGCTCCGGCGGCTTTTCTCCCGGCGTCGCCATGGCAACGCGGCGTCAAAATGACGCTGCGAGGTCATGTGACGTCACGTTGCTATGGCAACGTGACGTCATTACGCCGGTGCGAGGGTAAGTTGGGGTTGGGGGGGGCGCGGGAGTGAGGGGACAGCCGGCAGGGGGGCGCAGGGAAAAAAGTTTGCGCCCCCCTGGTATAGCCGATGGTGTGTGTGGGCCTGAATCACCCCCACATCACCTGTGTAGAACCGGGGAAAAGTTCCAACCACGCCGATGGTACACACCCCCCAAGATGACAGATGGGGTAGAAACCTCCTCAGCCGAACGTGCGGCAACCCGGTATGAGTGGACAAGCAGATGGTTGTTCGATGCGCGAGTTGTTCGAGTCTGAACGGCGCCGAATCCCCGTGGTGACGTCATCAACTAGGAAGTGCTCCACACGGAGGATAGTGCCAGCGCCCAGCTGATGCCCAGATTCGCTTTGCTGAAGCACTGCAAGGATCAGCAGTTCCCGTTCTACTCGTGCTCGAGGGAGCAAGAACCAGCAGAGGTTGTGCACCTACCCCAATAGGACCCTGCACCAGTGGGACCAGCGTTTCCACCCCTGTGAGGACACCTAATCCGGTCTCCGGAGGCGTTGGGTAACATATCCCGAAACGGCTTGTTATTACTGCAATTGATGTACGCACATTACTCACCTATGTATTGTTTATGAAAAATAAAATATCTTTAATGCACTATGAGCGTTGTGCGCTGTGTCTTTTTTGTATTTATCTGTTAGCTTTAGGGGGTCCCTGAGCCCCCCCTCCATCGCAGCTGCAGACGCTCCATTTAAGTTAAGTTATTCAATTCACTTTTTTGTCACTATCAACCACGTCACGTTTTAGTAGCTGCGCACTTTATTTCTTTTCTCACTTACCTCACACATCCTCCTAACCTATTCACCCCCAATACAGCTCCATGATTCCCACCCCAATACCCCCTGCCCTCCCCCTAATGATACACCCGAATAAACCCTGTCCCCCACCCCAAATGATATAGCCACACCAATACCCCCTGCCCTCCCCCTAATGATACACCCCATCTCCCCAGTCTAGGCACGCACTCACCGGGCAGCTGGAAGAGGCTGCTCCGGACCCTTCCCTCCTGCACCGGGCTCCGTGTCACCCCCTCAAGCATGAAGCTCCTCTCCTAGGCGGCCGTGACCAGCAGGCGGCCGGACGGCTAGTCTGCACATCCCTCCGGAGCAGCCTCCTGAAGGGAGTCCACAGCTGCAGGGACCACAGGAGCCCCTCGGGCTCTACCCCACAGAAGCTGCCGCCCTGCAGGGACGGGGAGAGGCTCAGCTCCAGCTCCCCGCCCTGGTACCGGCCCAAAGGAGGTGACGGTCTCCCCGCCCTCACCAGTCACCTCCTGCCCGGAGCTCAGGCCTGAGACTGACCCGCAGCGGCTCATCCCACAGGCAGCGGCCAGGGGAGGCCTGTAGGGACACGGGCATGCACCGGGAGGAGAGGAGAGGCCGCAGGAGATCAGGGCCTGGATCAGTGTGGGCTGCAGTGTCCCTATGAGAGCCGTGGCGTCTTGAGTGTCGCCATGACTACCATGCTGGGGCGTGTGGGGGGAACGGCGCCGCTGGCAGCCGCATGCGTCTTTCCCCAGCGTCCCCATGACTACTGCGCATGCGCGGCCTGGCAGTGGATGTGTTGGGGGAACGGAGCCGCTGCCAGCCGCTTCTGCGCATGCGCAGAAGGCCGTAGTCGCCATTAGTTATGCGCATGCGCGCCATTGAAGCGGACGTATGGCGGACGTTAGCGGCCTCCGCATATGTGATCGGCCGTGGGGGGGCGCGGCGCCCGTTAGGAGTGGCGCAGGCGGCTGTCGCCGCCGCTGCCGCATGTCACAGCAGGCGCATGGGGGGAGTGGGATGGGGAGCCGTGACGTCACTTCCGTTTCATATTTCGCCCCTCACTCTCCCGTTTTACCCCATCAGAATAGGTGCCACTAAAGAAGTTTCACTTCAAAAACATCCGGGAGGCGCATGTGTGATGGACTTCAAGATGGCATTGGGAGGTGAGAGCTCCACTCGCACGACACAGCAAACAGCAGCTAAAAGGTGTTGAAGCTCAGATATTTACAGTACTACCCCCTTAGCACAACGAACACAGGACAGTATGCCCCTCATGTCCAGAAAGTTCAAAGACCAGAGGTCTCTCTGTTCTTTAAAAAGACACCAACTTGAAAAACAAGATGGAGACCAACAGAGTTCTGAATCGGAATTGGGATCGAAAGGTGACTCAGGAATAAGGAGAGAACTAAAGGCTTGGTCCAGGAGAAAAGGAGGATTTTTCAGGATGAACTGCAGAGCACCCTGCAAGGGATCAAACTGGAGGTGACAATCCTGCATGGGAGAACATCCTCACTAGAGCCAGCCATGGGGGAAGTCCTAGAGAAGCAAGTAAATACTGATGGTATTATTAAAGACGTGAAAAACAAGGTTTTGTTATGAGATAATTAGGACCCCAATTTGGGAGGGCAGGGGAAAAAAATGTACCGTACAGATGCAGCAGCCGTTATTGAAACACTTCATGCAGTGTATACCTCGGAATACCCATGTCATGGCGCGGGATTTCTTCCAACCGTACCGCCTTAAGACGCGAGTGCAGAAAATGGCATTTTAGTGTTGTGGCTTTAAAACACCTGAAATTCACAGTAGCACAGTAGCACAGTAATGTACACATTACAATTCTCTGATTTCATTGCATTTAATTGCACACAATCCATGAAATTCAAACAAAGCAACCATGATAAACACGTGTGCCTGGGGCGATTGGTGGCGTTAATGCCACGTGGAGTACAGCAGTGCACACGAAAATGGTGCCGGGATTTGTTCGAATAATGGCCGCTACATTGTAACAGATAGTACTGCATAGCATTTGTTTAAAATATTGACTCTGGCCTTTAGCATTGATATAAGTATGTTCCTGATGTGCAAGTCCTGTTTAAAAGATTGACTCTGGCCTTTAGCATTGATATAAGTATGTTCCTGATGTGCAAGTCCTGTTTAAAAGATGTTTTTTATTTTTTTCCCCCTCTTAACTCTGTGCTGTTAATTGACCAACTGGAACAAGCTGATTTATTGGGGCGGGGGGAGGGTCATGTGACTGCTTTAGCTGTATAAAACCAATACCCCTTCTGCATTTGCAGAAACTGCATTGGCATGAAATAGTGAAGTATTTAAAGTGAGCTTTTAAGTGAGAAGTTATAGTTAGACTATACTGTAGATTGACTAGAGGGACTGTTGACTGCATCTTTCTGCAAACTCTCTTACTCAAGACAACAAACGGTAAGTTATTCAGATCACACTATGATCCCATGCTTGCTAACCTGCATATTTTAACCTCCCACCCCTTTACAACTTATTTCACTGCAGCCTCTCCCAAAACTGACTGCACAATACACTGAAACCCTGAATTGACTCTAGCATTGTAATGCAGCTAAACTTTTGACAAGGAACAGGCACACCCCTGCTGTTTAGTCTGCACACAATCACTTTGCTCACAACAGCTCCATGCAGCACTGCCTACCTCTGGCATCATGAACCTGCTATGTATCTTAACTTTTTTCTTTCTCCTGGCCTCATGGAGATGTTACTCCTTCTATCCACTACAAACTCCTCCATCCTGGCCCACACCCAACATCACCATACACCCTGGACTACTCAAAAGCCTTGCACTATCTACTGAATGTTGGTGGAGAACTCTAAAAAGCAGCACATCAACCACTGCTCACTCTAATGGCAAACACCACAAATTTACAACTTCCAAAAAACTACCCAAATTCCTACTCTTACTGTTACTGCACCGACACACTTTATTCGAGCAAATACCCAGTATGTACCTGGCAGATACCTGGAATGCGCCGCTCCTCACCTCTGACAAGCCCCGTTGCGTTTGCCTTCCCAGCCTGGGTTCATGCCTGGCTGACGGGCGGCTGATCTGTTAAATGATAATGATTAGGATTTAATAGGCTGCAATGCTTCGCGTGTCTACCAGATGGCATAAATTCATGAATTGTAATGCAGTATATATATATACTGTGCAGTATTGCAGCCAGCAGGAATAAAATGCTTCAATCCCTGCCTGGAAAATAACCCAATGCACTCGGGCAGAAAACAGTCACAAACCTCAATACACCCGGGTATACCCGAATTCGTGGGACTAGCCGAGCTCGAATAAAGTGTGTCGCCAGTGTACTCTCTTTAGCAGGTGATATTGAACTTAACCCAGGTCCTCCCATTTCAAATCTGTCCCATGCCCCTGAGAATTCCACCTTTAAATTCCAAAAAGGGCTATCTGTCGTCCATATAAACATCCGGAGCCTGCTGCCCAAACTGGACAAACTAAGGGCATGGTGCCTTATGCATAAACCCAAAGCCATCATTCTTACAGAAACATGGCTAACCCCTAAAACCCCTGATGCAAATATCGCCAATCAGGGATACTCCATTTTTAGGAGAGATGGGTCAAAGAGAGGAGGAGGGGTGTTATTTTATATTGCAGACACCTTACAGTTTACACTGTTAAATTGCCCCCCAAGCCCACCCTCTTTTGAAATTCTATTTGGCGAAATCTGCCTCCCCTTTTCTAAGCCCATCTTGATTGCTGGCATCTACTGCCCCCCTAAAGCCCCTCTACAATCCCTGACTGATATCACCCAATTTCTTGGCTCCATTTCCTCTCTGAATGAGAAGAGTGAGCTGCTAGTTCTTGGGGATTTCAACTTCAATTGGCTTGACCCTAAAAACCACAAAATCCAGATACAACTCAAGTCACTTAACCTATCACAACTCATTTCCCAACCCACACAGATAAACCTGAAATCGCATAACCATTCCTTGCTAGACTGGATTCTCTCCTCAAACCCCAGCAGAATCCAATCCTCTGGCATCCTTCCTGACATTGTCAGTGACCATGCAATAGTATACTGTGTAAGGAAAAATAAACCGCCCCATTCAAGCCCTAAAGTTCTCCTCACTAGAACATTTAAAAACTTTAACCCACAACAGTTTCTGGATGACCTTACCAACTGCCCATGGCACAGAATCGATTTAATTCCTGACCCTGATTCTGCGCTCGACTATTTCCAATCCGAGTTCTTAAATCTCTGCGATACCCATGCTCCACTACGCAAAATAAAGGTACGGGGGGGGGGGGCACCTTCCATGGGTTACAACTGACCTTATTGCACTCTACCAGCTCAGGGATAACTTTTGGAAAAGCTACAAAGTAACTGGCACTACCAAGGATCTCAATAACTACAGATGCATGCGGAATATGTGCACAAGGCAAACAAGGCATGCAAAAGCACAATATTACTCTGACAATCTCCACCAAAATACATAAAACCCAGCTAACTTCTAGAAGGTTATCAACAATATATTCCAGCCTCCTAACCATCAACAACCAAGTAATATCACTAAGGGGGATATTACTCTGACAAACCCCACTGACATTGCAAATGCATTCAATGATTACTTTGTGGGGTGTGCCACTAACTTATTAGCGAAACGCAGCACAAACCACAAATCTGAATCTCATCCTGGGAGTACACACATAGCCCCACCCCCTCCCAACACTGCCCACAATTTTCAATTTGTCCCAGTATCTGAAGAGGAGATTACACAAGCGCTCCTCAAACTAAAACTAAGCAGCCAATGTGGACCTGACTTACTACAATCTAGGTTCCTACGACTTGGTGCCCCAGCCATTGCCAAACCAATTGCGTCCATAGTAAACTCTATCCTGTCTGCAGGTAATATCCCTAAGACCTGGAAAACTGCCAGAGTTGTCCGAATCTTCAAAAGTGGGGACAAAAACACTGTCTCAAACTACAGGCCAATCTCACTTCTCCCAATTCTATCCAAAGTCATGGAAAAATGTGTCCACTCCCAACTAAGCGATTTCTACACCAAGACAAATTTCCTTAGCCAATTCCAATCTGGGTTTCGTCCCAAATACTCCACCGTAACTACCCTGCTAAAAGTTTGCAATGAAATCCAGTGTGGAATGGAACGGGGACAACTCACTGGTGCAGTATTCCTAGATTTTGCAAAGGCTTTTGACACAGTTGATCATGCTATCCTGCTTAACAAACTCCAGAGCTCTGGAATAGGGAAGCATGCTTTAAACTCGTTTCAGTCCTACCTATCTGGAAGATCCCAACATGTGTCCATCTCAGGCTCTATCTCCAAACCCCTGGATATCACCTGTGGTGTCCCGCAAGGCTCTGTTCTGGGGCTCCTACTCTTCTCAGTGTTCATTAATGATCTTCCCACAGCTTGTAAGGAAGCCTCAATACACATGTATGCAGACGACACAATCCTATATGCACACAGCCATAGCCTCTCTGACCTTCAACACATACTTCAGTCTGACTTTTTGGGACTCGATTGATAACCTGACAACCAAGACCTCTGCCAAACTAGGGGTACTTTACAGGAACAAATCCTCCCTAAGTCTCCTGGTCAGAAAGCGTATCGCACAGCAAATGCTAATGACAATTATTGACTATGGAGACATAGTATATGGCTCGGCACCTCAAACCCACCTTAGCAAACTTGACACCCTCTACAATTCAATTTGTCGTTTTGTTCTCCAATGCAACTACAACACACATCACTGCAAAATGCTCAAAGAACTAGAGTCTAGGTGCAAAGTTCACCTTTCCTGTCTGGCCTTTAAATTCTTCATGGGCAAGCAACCCAGCTATCTGAATAAGCTCCTCACCCCTACCACTTGCAGCACTTATCACCTTAGATCAGACTCCAAAAGACTGTTCATGGTCCCAGGGCTCAATAAAGTATCCGGCCGTTCCTCCTACTCTTACCGTGCACCCCAAAACTGGAACAACCTACCATATACTCTCACATCCACCACCAGTTTAAGTTCTTTCAAATCTAAGGCTGTCTCACATTTTAATCTGGTCTGTAACTGTTTCATACGCCCATAATATATATTTTCTTTAACTGTGCACGCAATGTCTTGTATATAATGTATACCCTGTTCATTTATGTAACTGTATTTGTAACCATGTATTATTTGTTTTACTCTGTACCCAGGACATACTTGAAAATGAGAGGTAACTCTCAATGTATTACTTTCTGGTAAAATATTTTATAAATAAATAAATAAATTTAAAGTGCTAAGCGAATGAAAAACTTCCGACCAGACCCCAAATATACCCCATAGACTGTGAAAATGTACCCCTAGCCACAAACAGAGTCAAATGCCCACATAATGGCAGGCTCTTCCCAATACTTAGTTGACTCCCCTTTTTCTGTTACTGTAGTTTCTCCCCCTGGTGAATGGTGTACCTGAGCCTATTATGTAGGAAATAGAGGATCAGAGAGACACCTTTGTCAGAGATGCTGTGATTGAATATCTAAGAATTAAGTGCAGTAGCTCTGCATATCAGACCGAAGAGAAAGTCTGTTCCCTCATGAGAATATGGATCACAGGCAGGAATATCTACATGCACAATGTAGTGTACAGGCCGGAGAATGGTCCGCTCCAATCATATTTTGTTAGGGTCATAGACCATAATGGATGGGAATTAAGGAAGCCTGATCCCCGCCATTATTACTAGTTGTGGGTTCTCCATGTTGGGAGTTTCCCTTTTTGTATGTCACCACCCTAGGTGTTTACAGCCTTCATGTAATGTATTAACTGCATTATGTTTGTATTTTCACAGGTTGTCCACCTGCAGGATGGCCCAGCAAATTAGGTCCAAGTGGGGATCATTGGATTCCACCTGAGGGAAAGTGTAGCCCTGTGTGGTTTGGGCTATACATAGTTCTGCCCTCCTCCTGGCAGTAATCCCTGCTTAAAGGCAGGTTTGGCGGGAGTTATCATGGGTTTTCCCCACCTCAAGCAAGTGCCCTGAGACAGTGAAGGCAGGTCCCCCGACTCTGTGTCCAATCAAGAGACACAGGGGCGGTGCCTGTTGAAACTACTTAGGGCATTGCACTTCCTATTTAGCTGGTCAGAGTTCAGATAGTGTTAGAGAGAGGAGGACGAGTAGTGCTGTTAGATGTAGAGTGCAATAAGTGAACCATATACCTCCTACCCTGCATAGGGGGTAGGGGAAGAGCTAGACCCACTCTGGGTGGCCCTAGGCCCAGAGTGGAGTCAGGGGACATCCTGCTGGAAGACAGCTGGCTGTGTGAAACTGTCTGCTGTGTACAGGAATACCCCGGTTTAAGGACACTCACTTTAAGTACACTCGCGAGTAAGTACATCTCGCTCAAAAGGCAAACGGCAGCTCACGCATGCGCCTGTCAGCACGTCCTGAACAGAAATACTGGCTCCATAACTGTACCTAAGCTGTGAGCAAGCAGGGAGACTATAGAGATTGTTAAAAATGCGCTATTTACATACATCAGTTATGCACGTATATGACGATTGCAGTACAGTACATGCATCGATAAGTGGGGAAAATGTAGTGCTTCACTTTAAGTACATTTTCGCTTTACCTACATGCTCCGGTCCCATTGCCTTTGTTAATGCGGGGTATGCCTGTATGCTGTGAATAAGGAGGACTAAAGATACTGCACTTTTTATAAAAGCTCCTGCCTGAGAGTGGAGTTTATCAGGAGGAGGGGTAGTCAAGTTCTTCTGTAGGTACTCCACTCCATATTGCTGCGGGCTGCAGGAGATGCAAGAGATGGAGGCGCTGCACCAGTGAAGGGAACGGTGCACAACCCCAGAAACCTGTCCCGTCTTACCCCATGTCATCGCGGGAGACTCAGGGCCCCCTGTTGCCAGCAGTTATGCACCATATACAGACATGTAGCCTGAGCTTAGGACACCCTATGTGAGATTGGGGGGGGGGACGGGTTACACTAACAAAAAGCAATTCTCAATTAATTGGGAAAAAGATAAACTAACATTCTTAGGGGGTTTTATACCCCCCAAAATTTTCTAAAATCTTCGATGAAAACAACCCACCAATTATGAGGAACAAAGAGAAAGATTTCAAATCTCCTGGTCAGGCTAAATAATTTTGGTAAAAATTAACCTGCTACTGTACCACATATATTATAGAGATGCTATGGTCGGTCGCACGGCTGCAGACCAGTGTGCAAAGCGTTGACCAGCCACAGCGCAGTGAATAGCAGGGTTACCCACGGGGTTCCCACTGTGTTATTCCTACCGGGCTGCACCTGTCTGTAAGAGACGTGCAGTAAGAGTGAGACACAATTAGTCACTCTACAGTCGCGCCTCGAACAGGCGATCGCGCTACTTTTATTTTATTTTAATAACAAAGTATTGAAGTCTCCGGAGTGTAACCACATTTAATGTCTTTTATTTAGTGCTTGTTTTTTATTTGTAGCTTGCCCATTCATTGCCATTTTGGCAATGCATGCCCATTTGTTGGCATGGTTTACCACAATCACAATAAATGGGTGGAGGGGGTGGGGTATTTACCCCGGGGAGGGTGGTTAGGCATCCTGGGTGGGTAGCGGGAGGGGGGTTAACCCCTTTATTACCATAGTGAATTTTTTCATAGTACATATCTGATTTATTAAAAAAAAAACACATGTACGATATTGCTTGTACTGCTGCTTTAAAGATGGTGTGTCTGTTTTTGTGCAGAAAACATATATATGCCATTATGTTCATGTCCAGAGGAAAAGGTTGAGTATAGCACTAACACAGCACTACAGGAGATAGGTTAGCCCACGTGGTACCTCTCCTGTCATTAGGATGGGGACTTAGGAAGTGTCCTGGGACAGATCTAATGGGATTTCCTTCTGCCCGCACAGGTACACCTGGTGAACTCCAAAACCAAACAGTTATCCACCATCTATGGCACAGACTCCTACAGTATGTGGTGTCACTCACATCCCAGTGATTTTGCTTTCCCAATAGTATGGCTTAGGTTACAGTTTTACATTACAGGGATACACTAAATTAGTGGCATATTTGTTTGCATATTTGTTTGGTTCACTCTTTAATACTTACCAGGGTTTGCCTGCTTTCAAGTGATAGTATTGTGATATACTATCTGGAAAGCAGGCAAACCCTGGTAAGATTTTCTAGCAATTCAGATTCTATCATTAAAGAAATAATGAAAAAAATGTATAGTGCTAAAGACCATAAACAGAACAATACAGGATAATGTATATAAATGGATACTCATGTGCTCACTAGTGATTGTTTTAGTTGCTGTGTGCTGTATGGTGGAGGATTTTTGTCACTTTTATTTACCCACCATAATGTGTAGTTCAGGGGTGAGGAACTCCAGTCCTGAAGACTGAGCCACCGATGGGGCCACCTGTGCTGAAGCAAGGGTATCCTGAAAACCTAGGTGAAGGCAGAAGAAGAAGACGAATGGCGCACAGCCAGAGAGCCAGGTGTAG
>WSYH01005221.1:0-46240 GCA_036426205.1 Ascaphus truei | reverse complement strand
CCTTCCCTTTCTGACCTAAAATGGGGCAGAAAGCTGCCTAACATCTTTGGACTATGTCACAATATATATATATATAATATATATATATATATATATATATATATATATATAATATCAAAAATAATAGATGATACCGTTGTGGCTAACGAAATGCTTTTATTTGTGCGAGCTTTCGAGATACACTGATCTCTCTCTCTTCCCGGCGATGTTACATAATGAGGCAAAGGTTACTTAAAAAACAGTGTCCTTGAATGTTATCTGTGCTGTTCCTTCCCCGGTGTGGATGAGATTTATGCTAGAGGTGTCAAAAGGTAATGAAAGCAAGTGAGGAAAGAGTGTGTAGTTGGTATCATGTGAAAATAAAATGAAATGGGGAGCCAACAGTATATACAGTGCTTTACACAAGGTGGTGTGGAGTGGGCGTAGATATAAAATGGTGTGGGTGGGTGTGGAAATGTGAGAGTTTGTAGCACAACTAAAATGTTGTGGATACTTATTGGTCCCTATTGGTGTATAGGGATGAAAAACAAGGAGTATTATTATGTGTGAGAGACGCGTGTGTGCATACATATAGCACAGTGTGTACAACCATGGTCTTTAGCGCTCATGGACGAGAGTTCACTAGTGTCAGTAATGACTCATAATTTCGATCTCTGTTTGGCCACTGCTAAGTGTCCCGAACAGTTGCATAAATTGTATCATGCAACCGTCTCTCCTTTCTGGGTTTTAAATTACCTTTGAGTATGGCAACCCTCAGATCGTTCATCTTATGGCCAGAGTCAAGAATGTTCGCCAACAGGACTGTCTCTGTACCCGCTGTGATGCTGTGGCGATGCAGGTTCATTCTCTTGTTTACCCCTGCCCGTCTCACCTATGTATTAGCAGCCCCCTGGCATTTCATGCACATGATGAGGTACACGACATTGCTGAGAACAGGTGAACCTCCTCTGTTTTGTATTCCCGATTCCTGTGTGCTATTGTATTGTGTCCGCTGTGTAGAGCATTGCGCAGGTTTTGCATCTTGGTCTGGCATGTTTTGTCCCGCATTCAGTTGTACTGCTGAATACTTTACTCCTCACCATAATGTTCTTGAATTATGGGTTTGTCTGTATGATATAAGGTGATTCAGGAAGACCTGTTGCAGTCTTGTATCTTCCTGGGGATGGGTTGTAGTTTCCTGGCGATCTGCGTAGGGCTCCTAGTTGTGGGTTATATGATGTGACCACCAAAGGTACCCTGTCGCTTGTCTCCTTCTGTTTGTATTCAAGAGATCACTTCTTGGTATTCTGTGGCTTGTTGAATGTGCTGGTCTACAACATTGTGGTTATATCCACGTGTTATTAGTCTGATCTCAAGGCTTTAATCGCTGGTCTCTGTCTGCTGTGTCGGAGCATATCCGGTGTGTATCGTATGGCTTGACTGTAGATGGTTGCATGTTTGGTGTTGTCGGGTGGAAGCTGTTGTCCCTCAAATAGCTGGCTCTGTCTGAGGTTTGCGGTATACAGAGTCTGTAGTTGGTTGTTCTTTATATCTAATGGTGGTGTCTAGGAATGTACTTCATCCTGGAAGGGTGAGTTGAGTTTGGAATGGTGAGTCTCATCCACACCGGGGGAAGGAACAGCACAGATAACATTCCAAAGACACTGTTTTTTAATACCTTTGCTTCATTCATTGTAACATCGCCGGAAGAAGAGATCAGTGTATCTCGAAAGCTCGCACAATAAAAGCATTTCGTTAGCCCAGAAACGGTATCATCTATTATTTTTTGATTATTGAAGCTCGCTAACACCGGTACTGATACCTCTACAATATATATATATATATATATATGATATATGTTATTATATATATAAATATGTGTGTGTGTGTGTGTGTGTGTGTGTGGTGTGTGTGTTTGTGTGTGTGTGGTGTGTGTGTGTGTTTGTGTGTGTGTGTGTGTGTGTTATATATATATACAAAACAAAAAAAGTAGTGCTAGCAGTGTGTGTATAGTGAGTTCTATATGTAAAAGTGATTTAAAAAATTGTGATATCATGGTGAAAATGATGAGAGAAAATATTAAATATAAAACCACATAAATGAACTAAAAAAGGAAAGGATATTAAACCTAATTGTTAAGTTCCAATATAAAAATATAGAACAAACTTAAGTCCAGATAAAAAAAAATGAAATCAAAGTCCAGATGTAATGTTTCATCAGTCACAGTATGGAGTAGGCGGCTTCTATAATTCTAGCCAGATCATTAAAATCTAAGAAAAAGGAGAAGAAGTGCCAGCTCTAGCATAATACTGTACTGTATAAAATTCAAATTTATTATAAACACAAGAGAGCCCGCCGGACATCCCTCCACTCCAATGTGTAAAAAAACATTCATAGGAGACAATCGTGTAGCCTTCAGGAACCAAGGAGGGAACTGCAGCCAGAGATGTTATGCAGAGAGTGTGGCAATGAGGACATAAGAAGCTGATACTTATCAAATGGAGATAACTGCAACCGGGAGAGGGAAGAAGAGATCTCTCCACATAGGTAATGATGGAAACACTCTCCGTTGTAACATGCGATATCCGTCAAAGTAGCGCAAATACCTCTCTCCTCTCAATATGACCCGCAGAAGATCACTCCAAACCTCACGCTGTTCCTGCAGGCTCCTACACACAATTTCCTGATGGCCGCTGATGTCAGTGCATCATGCGTCACGACGATCCGACGCGTTTCGTCACTGAGTGACTTCTTCCAAGGTTGGCTGCTGCTTCCCTGTCTTTCTATAACTGTCTGATGATATTGCCAGATTGATTCTGGCAATGACAGAGAACTTCAGCCAATCATGTTGTGATATGTTCAACCGTCCAGTCATACAATTAGCCTTTAAACATTCAATAAATAATGGTGAATGACTAACATAAGATCATCTACAGTGTCAGATGTAAAATGCATATCATACTGAGTCTATGCAGGACTGTAAGTGACCAACATATAAATAATAATAATAATAAAATCATATAAGAAAGGGGAATATATGCAGGATCAACCATTGCTGTAAGGATGTTGAGAACTGGTTAACCATACGTCCATATAAATAACCATTCCTATTAACAGAATGGAAATTATCTATGCAGCTGCAACATATTCACTAAAATACAATTAATTGAACAACAAATCCTGATAAGAGCAAACAATTTTACATGTGTCAAAGAAAAAGTATTCATATGGGTAAGAATAGGAATCAAAAAGTGAGAGATATAAATAAATAAATTATATGAAATGTAATGAATATAAATAAATGGTGTTATTTGAGGTTGGATGGTGGAGATTGAAAAACAACAATAGAACCTATAGGATAGTGTATTATGTAGAAATATCTATCTTTGAAATGCTGATTGTCAAGATAATGTGATGCAAACTAAGTTTAGATCAGAGCAACAAATATGCCCTAATCCTGGACAGGGATACTAGATTAACAAGTATCTAGTATCAATCCATTTGTTTAATCCTTGACGTACAAATGTACCTAACTGGTAAATCCGTAGGATCACAATGTATAGGCTCTTGGATCTGTCTCCTCCCAGTTTAGAGCTAGAGATACTCTCGATCCCTATAATCTTAACATGCAGAGTCCTTGAATGTACACTAAAAAGTGACGTGGAACACTATGGTTTAATTACCTTTGATAATGCACACTATCTACAGTATGTTCCAAAATCTAGACAAAGGATCGTTTTGTACATCCACGATTAGAAATTGCAAGAACAGGACAAGAATAGACCACATTGGATGGTTTGGCAGTGTATGGAACTTTTAATTCTTAATTTATTAATTGCCAAACCACTTTTGTAATATACCTTACTTATTCATTGTGGCTTGCTGCCTACAGTATGTAGGCCACACCACCGTCCCCTCTGCACTAGATTTTTAGAGCATAGGAGAAATGTCTTGACACGTTATGACTAACCATAGTTTGTCAAGACATTGTCTCCTTTGCCATCTAATATCTACTGTGTTTGAGAGTCATGGGTCTGGAACATATTCCATCATCTGTTTTAGCGGAGATAGGGTCAAATTGCTCTCTCTGGAAACCTACTGGATTTTCAGGCTTAATAGCCTCACACCCGAGGTTTGAATGAGAATTTGGACACTAGTACCATTGTCTAGTGTCCAATTCTCCTTCCTAGTTGACTGCCCACTCTTTCCTTCCCCCCCTCCCCCCCCCCTTTTTTTCCTTCCTCCCCGTTCCCATATTGTTTAGATCCATCAGACTCATTTTATGAAGTTTTATTTATTTATGTGTATGTCCACATTTTATATATCTTCTTTGTTTACTTTATTGTTTATATATGAATACTTGTGTCCCCGCATTGTGATGATTATATATGACACATGGTGTGTATGCACTTTTTACAGAATGTACACACATATTTTTATTTTATTTACCTTCTTCTATTTTTGAGTCTGTTTTCCTTACATGTCTATGCTTAATGTTGTTAATACATACATATATATATATATATATATATATATAATATATAATATATATATCATTTTTTCCAGATCACAATTTTTATTATATTAATAATAAAAAATGTTTTATTTTGTTTTTTTTTTTATTCTTTTTTTTTCGTTTTTTCTCTCTATTTCTCTCCCCGTATCTTATCTCTCTTATATATATATCTATTATATATATATATGTTACTACTATACGGATTTGGATTATATTATCTCTTCTATATATATCTATATATATATCTGATATACTTACGTCATATATAATCTCTATCCATGTGGGTCAGTACCGTGTTGCCGAGCTTCAATAATCCAAAAATAAATAGATGATACCCGTTCTGTTGCTAACGAATGCTTTTATTTGTTCGGATCTTTTGCGATTATACTGATCTCTTCTTCCGGCGATGTTACATAAATGAAGATCAGTTATCTTGAAAGCTCGCACAAAAAAAACATTTCGTTAGCCACAGAACAGTATCATCTATTTATTTTTTGATTTTATATTTTTATATATATAATATAGATATATATATATATATATATTATATATTACACTAACCCGGCTTATACCGCGCCTTCGTTTATACACGCGATTCGGTTTATAAGCGGTTCTTCCCGGCTCCCGTTTTAAAAAAAAAAAATTTAAAAAAAAAGTTTTCTTTTTTTTTCATTTTTTTTTGGCACACTGTCACACACTGCACACCGCACCCACCACTCACCACACTGCTCATTTCCCACTGCCCTGCACCACACTAGCCACTGCACACACAACTGCTCATTTGCGCAACTGCACACTGCACACACAACTGCAACACTCACACACACTGCACATTCTCCACTGCACACACTGACACACTCACACACCTGCACACTGCACCCACTGCTCATTGCCACTCACACACACTGCACACTCACCACCGTGCTCATACACACTGCACACACACTGCACACTCACACACACTGCTCATTTGCTCACACTGCACACCTGACCACGCACACACACTGCACACTGCACAACACACTCTCATTGGACCCACGCCACACACACTGCACACTGCACACACACTGTCATTGGACACAACTGCACACAGCACTGCCCCACACTCACACACTGCTCATTTGCTCAACACTCGCACACACTGACACACTGCACACACCCTGCACACTGCACAACACACACTGCTCATTTGGAACACACTGCACACACACTGCACATTGGCACACTCTGCACACACACTGCACACTGCTCGCACACACGCTCATTTGCTCACGAACCTTCACACACGACACACTGCAGCACACACACTGCTCATCTTGACCACTGCACACACACTACCTGCACACACTCTCACACACCTGCTCATTGCTCACACTGCACACATGACACACACTCGCTGCACACACACTGTCACTGCACACACACTCCTCATTGCTCCACACTTGCACACACGCCTCACAACCCACTTACAACGCCTCCACCACCCTTCCAACCACTACGCACACCACACCACACTCACACACACTCCCACGCACACTTACGCACACTTACGCACACTCACGGCACACTCACAGACCTACACACACTTACACACACTTAGACTCACAGACACTCACAGACCTCACAGCACTCACAGCACACGCACACCCCGTACACACACTTACCCACACTTCACACACACACTTAACACACACTTACACACTCACAGACACTCACCACCTTACCACACTTACACACACTTACACACTACTTACAACAACTTAGACACACTTAGACACTCACAGACACTCACACCTCTCTTCACACACACTTACAACACACTCAGACACTATCACACACTCACATTACACCACATACACACACCATATACACACACACACACACACTTTCTCTCCCATATACTACATCACACACACACTCTCTCACTCTAACACTAGCGGGGGGTGGGTCGGAGCACAGGAAAGTCCGCGACCACACCACCACCGCTCCCCCCCCTACTCCCCTCAGTGCAGCGGGAGCGCCAGGGAAACAGCGGTGGGAGAACGAAACCCCCCCGCTCCCCTCCATGCAGGCGCGGGATCTGAGGTAAGCGGCGACCTGAGGGACATCCCTCGCTCTCATCTCCTGCCCCGCGGGCTGTCACCGGTGACGAGGGAAGCGGAGAGGAGGGACATCCCCGCTCCCTCTCCTGCCCCGCGCCTTCACACGGTGACAGGGAAGCGGGGACGGAGGGACATCCCCGCCCCATCATCCTTGCCCCGCGGCCTGCCCGCTGTGACAGGGGGAAGCGGGAACAGAGGGACATCCCCGCTCCCATCTCCTGCCCCCGCGCCTTTCCCTTGTGACAGGGGGAAGCGGGGAGGGAGGACATCCGCTCCCATCTCCTGTCCCCCGGGATGAATATGCGTAAAGCGCGGCGGCCCATTTTTTTTTTCTCCGACCCCGTTAGTACGCGGTGGTCTCGGGTGGACCCCGAGACCCGCGTTATAACGGGGTTTTAGCTGTATATATATATATATACTACTTATATACTGAGTTAGTTAATGATGATAAAAAAAGTATAACTACTTATATACTGAGTTAAGTTATGATAGTAAAAAAAGTGACAAAAACCCTCCACAGCAAAGCAAATAGCAAATATAAATACAACCTATGCTCATTTGCATGTCTGTAGGCAGGTCTGCACCCCGCCCTTTCACATTATCACCCAGCACACAGCACTTCCACTGCGCAATGGAATTCTGAGAAATGACCATGCAATGAGCAAACAGTGCCACTTTTGCTTCAAAAACCATTTTTTAACATGGTTCCTATAGGCTTAAGCTTGCTGCATGTCACACACTTTGAGCACAGCCAGGTTAAGGTGTCATACCCAGAAACCCACCCACAGACAGCTGTTTTCGACCTAATTGGCACTGTGTGCTGCATTGCATGTTCATTTCCCAGAATCCCTTGCTGCAGTGGAAGTGCTGTGTGCTGGGTATAATGGTGAAAGGCGGGGTTGCAGACCTTGCCTAAGACATGCAAAGAGCATACAGTTGTATTTACTGTACATTGCATATTTACTTTGCTGTGGAGGGTTTTTGTCACTTTTTTTTACTCACCATAACTTAACTCAGTATGGTAAACCCCATCCTTAGCTTCTTGCATACCCAGTTAACCAACCCCACACTGATGAGACCCATAATGGTTGAAACAGCTGTATCGCTTCTCGCCTTTTGGCTAGATCAATTGTAGTGTTCTGTCCTGTGAAGGACAGATTCTCCAACTACACCTGGTCCTCGTCATGGCCGGGAAGTGCGGATTGTACCCGGGCTATTTTATCACAGCACCCCAGGAGTGGTTAACCTGGTGGAGTCATTTGTTGCCACACGCCTTGACTTTTGCACGGATGGATACTATATTTGGCCCACCCCTACTTTTTCTGCACTGGCACCCCCTTATTGCCTTCCGCTGAGGGTTCCATTATTTTTTTACCTGCCAGGCTTCCGGTCTGGCGTGCACTTGTGCCATCTTTTTTTGTCGTTTTGTCTGAGCAACTCCTGCACTGCATCCCACAGCGCACTGGAGCACTCGCACCATGATTTGTTTTGTTATTTTTGGTTATCACGTCACCTAATTTTCTTCAGAGAATGCAAGACTGTGTGCTGGTCGGTGGTCTCCATCCCTCGTGAGAAAACTGCGGTGGGCAAGTAGGTGTGAGCCAAAAACCCTAAGACCTGGACCCTCCTGCGCTGCCTACTGCACGGGGAGGAATAGGATGGATGTCGGATTCTTCTCTTCAATAACGACGTCGGTGTAACATCAGGACTTTTCCTGCCTCTCTTGGCTGAAGAGGACTGACTATGTCATGGACTTGCAGCTCTCCGGAGCCTATAGTCCACATGGGCGCACCTGGTCTCACTTGACTCATGAGCTCGGATTTAGAGGTAAATCACCTTTTCACCACCCTTCTACAACAAAAATAAAAAAAAAGCTTGTCTGTGGGTGGTTTTCTTGTATGCCACCTTAACCCTGGATTGCTCAAAGCTGTGACCATGCAGCAACTTAGCCTATAGGGAACCATGTTAAAATGTTTTTGAAGCAAAAAGTGGCACTGTGTGCTCATTTGCATGTATTTCCCAGAATCCCTTGCTGCAGTGGAAGTGCATATTATATATATTTTCAATAGTTATTTTTATTGTTATTTATTTTATGATTATTGGTAGTATTACGTTTAATAATATATTTTTTTTCTTAATTTGATTTGCCTTATTAATATGTTTTATATTGCAGCCCTATTCAATCACCTAGATTTTTTTTGTGTTATATATTGGCCCTGTCTTAGTTTCATTGATGGTCTTTTCTGTATGTATTCTCTTTAAGAAATCATATTTGTTTTTCCTACTATTAACATTATCAGGTTTAAGTCAACCCTATAAAGGTTCACTAACATTATCCTCTAGAATTCACCCTTGAAGAAGTCGGCGAAACAGCTGACGAAACGCGTAGGTTCGCTCATCAATGTCCGACACGCTTAACTGTTAGAGTAGTTGCCCTAATTGCATGTGAGGTTTGAGAGCCACTATTTCAGTTATATTGGCAGAACAAAGTGGAGCGTGCATTTGTCTGTCTGTCTGTCTGAGTCTGAGTCGACATCAGCAGAGACACGAGTGAATATTCAACTGAACGAATACACTGTCTGTGGAGGGGTAATACAGGAATTGTATGGAACAGCGTCTCCAGTGTTCCCGGATCAGCATCACATTTTCATCTCCAGTGTGATTTCTTTGGTGTGCTGACGGAGGGATGCGGAAACCCCTGTGTCATGCGGTTACATCCTTTGGTGAGACCATTCCTTAATCCCTTGCCTTGCTATTTGCTTACCCCCATCTCCCATCTATAGAGGTCCATATCAGCCTGATTTTTTCCACGTTTACATCCACAATCTATCATCTATGGGTCATTAACTTCTCCCATTTTGTTGCTCTCCAGTCATTTGCTACCTATCGAGTGACAATTCCTCCCCCCCACTCTCACTGCCTCCTACATTTGATCTTTTGGACATTTTTGGTCACATTTCCCTTCTTTTTTATTTTCAAGAGTACTCTTGTTTTTTTATTGTCATATATTTTGTGTTTATTGTGTCATTGGCATCATTGTATTTTTTTAATCTGTTCAGTCACCTTGCCTTCCTTGCTTAATTAATTCATTTTAATTAAATACATTTTCCTGTTTTTTTATTGCTACCAGGATTGCGCCTTTTTTTCGTTCTTCCTATATATATACAGACATACACCCACACGGAGAAACTACAATTGGAAAAACACTCCTCCTTCACTCGCCCCCCCTCTCTCCTCCACCAACCCTTGAACAATCCACGGCTCAAAGGAACTGGCCATTACACGTCGATTTAGGTGGAATTTCACTCATCTCTATTCTCAACTGCACTAAATATATATGAGATTTGATTTACACCAGATATGGGGACTATGCTCTCAATTGGAGTGGGATTTTAATAATAATATTTGTGTATGTAACTTTTTGATATTACTATAAGGATAATTTGTATTGGGGCCTTCTCTCATGCTCCTTTGATTGGTATTGTTATATTAGTTTGCATGTTGTTTTAGTATACAGCACAATATCAATACACTTTCAATAAGATAAATATTTTTTTTTATTTCTGTACATATTAATTTATTATGATTATTTAAGATGTTTCTCCTTATAATTAATTTAAGGGGATATTTTGATCATTATATTTTAGTTTTAAATCATTAATATGAACTATTTTGTATTTTTTATTTATTTAATAGACTATCTATATCTTATGAGAGGAAATTTGTGAGTGGATTACCTTTAACACTTGAAAGAAAGAGTTGAGACTGTAACTACACACTAGTTGCCTTTATTTTTCTTTTGCATATAACCAACCCGTGAACATTGGCGCTCCCCTGAATCTTTGAGAAATTCTGCAATCAAAAACTAAGAGAACAGTTTTTACAAGGTTTGAGTAGCTTTCTATTAGCACCTTTACACTGGTGGTGGATTATCACACTATTATTAATAGATACAGTTCACATTATATATATTTTAACAGATCTATTTCTGTCATGGTCATTGCTTTAACCATTGTTATACATAGTTCACTTTTTTAGGACATTGTTATAAGTAAGCGCCGTTGGCAAATCATTTTTTTCACTATTGTCGGTTCTTTGTCATTGTTTTGTGGCTGCACTTAATTATCCCAATTGGTAATGGGGAGTTCCAAAAATGAATATCTTCACTAAAAGTCATCAAGAAATGCTAATGACAGAACATCTAGCATGTGAAATACCAGTAGATCTAATGAGAAAGATACTATGATTTTGAGTTTACTAAATTGGAGCTAATTGTTTTTAAAGATCAAGAAAGTGCTTTACATATGGTGAGTACACGTATATTTGAAAAATACATGGAGTGGTAAAAAGGATCCCAGGGGATTAAGGATAAAGAAAACCTCTATTGATCTTGATGACAGTAGTTTTTATGAAAACAATGGAACATATAATTGACACAGCATCATTTGATTTAATATGAGTTTAATTTTACACAACAAAAAAGAAATGAAACAATTAGACCAAGATATTAACACTATTAAAAGACATTAGACCCCTTCACAGACCACCCAGTATTTAAAACAATGATGAATACTCACAAAGAATTAGAATCTTTGGAAAGGATATACTGTAGTAGCTAATACCGAGAATAACATTCCAGAGAGATGAAAGGATTACCGTGAAAGTTAACCAAAGTAAACTGGAAATGCAAACAGGTCATTTAAGAGAAAAACTCTTTTAGTGAAAATAATTTTTTTTCTCATCAGGAGAAATTCGGATTCATTTAAAACAGATTCTATTTCTAGAAACTGAATCCACATACACATAGGTTACACACTCTAAGGATTAGGTCACAGAGAAAGTTAGCCCACAGAGAACTAGCCAAGCAGAATTATACTAAAGATGAGAGGTATTGAACAGTTACCCAAAGGAGAAAAGGGAAGAAAGAGTTTACTTACAAACACCCAAAGGAAATTCCAGAAAGGAGGAGAGTGTACATTTTTTAGGGACAGGGGAGCCTTCTCCATTTTTGGGTAACGGAGAACAGATTTGCTCCCCTGGAAATGTCAGAATCTCCCACTGCACTCAAAAAGAAGAAACCTAGAGAGGGAAACGAGGGAGAAGGAAAAGATTATTAAAGAAAACAGTCAAGGATAGTAACAAAAACCAAATTTTTTAATTTGAGTGACATTGTATTAACTGATTTTCAGAAGAATGGTGATTAAAAGGGATTAACTTTTGCACCAACAATAGGACCTAAATTTTAAACTCTTTATAAATGCGAATAAATTCATAAGAAAATGACCGTAAAGACATTTTTTTGGGTCTGGAATCTTAAACTAAATATTGATATGTCAAATTCAATATTACCTATTGTCATGGCAATCAGGAATACATTCATACAAACTTGAAACCTAGTCAAATTTTATCCCAGTCAGGAAAGGGAGATTTTCTTAATGTGTATTATCAATTAATTAATAATGAATTTAAAAATCTGTGGACATTAGTTCTAAAACAAAGTTTAAAAACAATTTAAGTAAAAAGAAAGATTGCACTTAAAGAATTACAGGATAGAGAAAATATTGTCATAAGCAGGCAAATAAAGGGGGGGAGTGGTAATTTTAAACAAAGTTATTTTATGAGGAAGCAAATAGACTATTGGGAGAAAAGACACTTATAAAATACTGGATAACAAACCCACACAGATTTTCAAGAGAATTAAAGGGCCTGTTGGAAATGGGGAAAGACTTCAGTTTGAACAGTATGAATTTAAATACCTGATGATGAGAATCCCAAACTTCCATTATTCTATTTCCTCCTAAAAACTGCATAAATGTATTTCCCGTCACCAGGAAGACCATATTTCTGGTATAGCTCCTGACAAGCAACCTTTCAGAATATATAGATCATTTCTTACCGAAATATGTTAAAATTTAAGATCACACATTAGGGCTTCAGCAGAATAATTCGGATTCTGGATACCATTGAGTGCAGATAATTTCCTATTATCTACTGCTGATTTTAGCTCTCTCTACACCCTCACATCTCACATGATGATGGGTGTAGTGCATGGAATTCTATTTAAGATGATTGAATCTTTTTGATGGAGCATTAAGACTTTCTTTTAAAGTCCATTAGATTTTTTGGAAAAGAACTATTTTAGTTTTAATGATATGAATTATTTATAGTTTGTGGGTCCGCCATGGGGACCAAGATTTGCCCCTAGCTATGCTAATTTTATTTTGGGCCATTGAGAACATAATTCCATCTGGCCCCACATGGGCTCGGGCCAAATCTGTCCTCTGGCGGCGCTTTATTGACGATGTGGTGAGGATGTGGGCAGGGAGACCAATTATCTCTTGATTCCTTCTTATTGGGTTGAATGAAAAATAACCCAGAATATTAAATTTACCTCAGTCACTAGTCCAAAAGAAATGGTGTGTTCCTTGACTTAGTAATATAACGTAGAAGAACGGAGATTAAATACGAAAACACACTTTAAACCATGTTGATGCAAATAATTTTATTTTGGAGCAAGTTGGTCATGATAAGAACTGGATACATATATCCCATATGTCAGCTGAGACTATTAAAACAGAACTGTACATGAAAATATATATTTAGAACAATCAGAATATTATTGAAAAATTCAGGGAACGAATATGGAGAAAGATCATTAATAGAGCTGTACAGAAATTAAATAGTACCAAGAGCTGATATCATTCAGCCCAAATTGTGACAAGTAAAAGGAAAATGTAACCAATAATATGAAATATGGGTAGTCTTTTATCTACGGAATTCATCGAGAGTCTGCACAGATTAGAAAATAATATCTAAACCATTGGCACGTACTTTGAATGACCCTATATTACGTGGTCACATTCCAGAAAAACCCAGTATCATTTTTAACAAAACGTCCGAATCTGAAAGTCCTGCTTGCCCCAACTGCCATGAAAAGGAAAAAACACAAGTAGTTCAGGTTAAATAAACCAATTGGTTTTTACGGTTAGCATTTCACGCAAAGCCTGTGTCCAAGAATGTGCGAGAAATTTACCTTTAAAATCAAATATAACAATAAATGTTTAAAATCAACCAGTATATAATTGTAAATACTCATAGTGGTGTATATATTGGAGTGCCCTGTGGCCTCCATATGTTGGGGAGAACGTCACGACCCTAAAAGTACTTATACTAAACACATGGGGAACATTAAAAAATCTATTAACCCTTGTGTTTCTAAACATTTCGGTATTACACCAACCATTCAGATCCGCACATTGGTACTATAAAGGATTGAGCATGTTCCTGTCCACTGGAGAGGGGGTGACAGATAACCCTTCTGGCCCACGTGAAACATATTGGATCCATAGACTCGCAAACGCTGGTTCCATAGGGGTTAAATGTCAGCATTGACACATGAGCTTTTTTGTATAAGCTCTCTTTCGTCTGCTGTATTGATTTTGCATTATAATGATAGTTACTCATTCCTGCTTTTTCCTCTCTCCTCCCTAGGTTGAATCATTAGATCAATGGTAGCAATGTATGTCAATATTAGAATATTTTACAATTATCATGATTAATGAGTATTTTCCTATTAAAACTTTTTTTACCTTAATTTTTTTATATATAATGTTCATGTTTTTAAATAATTGTCATTTTTATATCTTGTGTGTTACTTTTTGGAGCACCTACTATGTAAACGAGTAGATGCTAATAATTACCACGTTATCATTTTTTATTACCATATTGGATTGCATTAAGTGATTAATTGATTCACGAAGTTCTGTGCCTATAAAATGCTAAGCAGTGGATAGTGCAACTAGATTCCTGAAGAAGTCGTACCGACGAAACGCATAGAATCTTTTGTTCAGCTCTAGCCTGTGCAGTCTCAGATGTGAAGTCCTGGCAGCCGGAGATCCCCTTACAGCATCCTTCCGCCCTAGCCCTGTGTCAACCGTATGTGACGTTGATGGAGTCGAGAGCAGAGGGGAAAACACCTGTGTACCCGGTGAAGTGTCTCTTACCTATCGGGATTTCATACAGTACTGTACCTATTATACCTTATGTGAGTGCATATCCATATGTTTTATTATTTGTGATGATCTCCAATACATTTTTAAGACGTATTGCGCTATTTGGTGTTTCTTATTATTCCTGGTATTCGTGACGTGTGGTGGAGAGGAATTGAAAGGGTCTACACCTGTGGATCTCCAGTTTCAATGCTCTAATCAGAGAGAGGAGTGTCTCTCTGTAATGCCTTACTTATGAGAGGAAAATTGTGAGTGGATTCCCTTTACACTTGAAAGAAAGAGTTGAGACTCTACTACACATTTTGCCTTTATTTTTCTTTGCAATAACCACGTGAACACTTGGCGCTCAACCCTGATCTTTGGAATTCTGCAATCAAAAACTAAGAGAACAGTCTTTACCAGGGTTTTGAGTAGCTTTTTCTATTAGCACACCTTTACACGGGTGGTGGATTTATCACACTATTTATATAATGACAGTTCCTTTATATCTATATTTAAATATACTATTTCTGTCATTTTGCTTTAACACATTGTTATACATAGTTCACTTTTTAGTTGGACATTTTATAAGTAAGCGCCGTTGCCATCATTTTTTTCACTATATCTATATCTATAGTATTTTATTTATATTATAATTTAATTTATTTGTGTAGATTATGATTGAGCGACATCACCCCCTTCCTTATTATATTCACGTCTGATATATTATATATATTTGTATTTATTGTAATCATTAAAGGAATCAACAGTTTCATTGTGTTGAGCTGAGTCTTTAAGGATAGCATTGTCTCTCAGATTTTACCCCTGATGAAGCATGTGAGGTTTCAAAATGTTGAGTCATGTTTATATTCATGTTTGAGTCACATCAGTATCTGTAATCTGTACATATGAATTTTACACAACTGTATATATTATAGATTAGATAACATCATTAAGGCACACTGTATCACCTTCACATTTTCTATACTCATGTTCTACTTGGAATTGAACCGAAATTTGTCAGAGTTTATTTTACCATCAGCTGCCGACCTATCCCTTTCTCCTCCTTTTGCTCTAACTCCTTGAACGGAGGTCTTTTTTCTCTTGCCTTCTTCACTTCGAATCACCGATTTTCTCCTAGAACCTCACGCAACACGGCTTCGCACTCTGCTCCACTTGACTGAACAGCCCTCTAAAATACACTAATGACCTCCATGCTGTGCCAAGACATGTATTCCTTAAACACTCGCTCATATTATTTTGACCTCTCTGCAGTAATTGTGACACGTGGACCACCCTCTTGACCTCCTTCCGCACATTCACAACTCTTGGTATTTCATAACAAAGCTCGTATCCAGGATCTCCTCTTACCTCTCCTCGTACTTTCACTTCTCTTCGTTAACATGTCCTCCTCCTCTAATCGGATCGCTCTGTGGGGGAAGCCCAGGCTCTGTCCTGGGACCATCCTCTTTCTTTTTCCCTGTACACACTTTCTCTCCTCTGGTTCTAATCAAATCTCTTTGGTTTAAATTTATGTAGTTTATAAATATTTTACAGTGAAGTAATACATTGAGAGGTTACCTCTCGTTTCAGTATTTCTGGTCACAGAGTCAATATAAATAATACAATGTTACAAATACAGTATATAATGACAGGGTAATACAATTATTACAGACTATTGCATGTACAGTTAAAAAAATCTATATTAATGCATGTCGTTTGAAACATTCAGACCAGCATTAAAGTGAGACAGCCTTAGATTTGAAAGAACTTAAACTGGTGGTGGGATGTGAGAGTCTCTTAGGTGTTCCATTTGGGGTGCACGGTAGGAGAAGGAGGAACGTCCGATACTCTTTTGAGCCCTTGGGACCATGAAACAGTCTTTTGGAGTCTGAGCCAGGTAAAAAGAGGCGACAAGAATGATTAGGAAAGCGGGAAAGGGAACGAATTTATTTCTTGCGTTCATTTTCTATTTTACTTGCTGGGTACGCTTGTCCCATGGTAGAAATTTAAAGCAAGACAGGAAAAGTGAACTTTGCGCTCCTGACCTAGTGATGCACCATCCTAGTTCTTTAGAGCAATCGCAGTGATGTGTATTGTAGTACATGGACAATAAAACGACAAATTGGATTGTAGAGGGTGTCAAGTTTGTCTAGGTGGGTATAAATATCCCCTCTATGCTGACAACACCACAAATGTCTTTTGTAAATGTATTTTTCAACTGTTCAATGTACCTATACACCCTGCTGTACAGAACCAAAGTTTTCTGAATGGTCTCTCTGCGATATCATCCTTGTGACCTCTGCCGACTTAAACTACATGGCAAACGAGCTCCTCCTCATACGTCCTCCCAAACCTGGCCTAACTACCTCCTTCCACATTACGTTGGAAGAACTATCTTCAACCAGTAGCCCAAGCACGCTGCCTAGGGGTCACACTCACTTCTCTCTCACTTCCCTCTCACATTCAAATGTATCTAAAACCTGTCAATTTTTCCTCCGCAATATTACAAAGATACCACCCTTTCTCTGTTGCTCGACTGCTAAATATGTGACTCAGCCTCATTCTTCTCCCTTCTTGATTGACGTAGCTTTCTACATTCCGGCCTTCCGCCTCTCCATCTCACACTGTCCTCCCCTACAATATATCCTAAACGCTGCTGCAGATTTCACTCTACTACCTCTTTCCTAAAATCGTCGCATGTCTCCTTTCTGAATCACTCTCCTGTCTTCCTATCAAATCCCTGCTCGCGCACTCAATTCAACACTCCTCACTTTAAAAGGCTTTCCACCTCTGCCCTTCCTTTATTCACCCTAATTTCTTGCTAGTCAGCATCCCGCTCTTGCTTGCGGTCTGCTTAAGGATGTCGTCTCTCTACTACCCTTTTGTATCTAAATGCCTCTCCCTCTCCCGCCCTTAAACATTTTTCTCACTTAACTGCCCCACACCTCTGGAATGTGCCCTTCACCTCAATATTTGACTAGCATCCAACTCTTTCTATTACTCTTTAAAATGTGTACGTCTACGTGAAGCGCTAGTAGCAATTAATGACGCTATAAATAAAGACATAACATATCTCGCTCCTTTCATTTATGCGCTGCAGCTTCAGCGCAGTACTCTCTTCTCCTGTTCTGCGATGATAATGTTTTTCCATTTCATTGGTGGGGAATATCCATTAATGTGAGATTTCAACGCACACAGAATAAAAGATTAGGTTTTATTTCAACTCAGCTCATGCATGTTAGCCGTGCTTACATTCATATTATTATTATCTTTTAGTTCTACCGTGCCAACCTAATCCTTTGCAGTCAGTACAATGAGGAAGGGAATTCAATATCTTGTGTAAAAAGTGAATAGTATAAATAAGTTAAGACAATTTGAAACAAAATTGAATGAGTCCTTACTCCAATGAAAAACATGGAGAAAGAGACAATGTAAGGTTGCTCCGCAATGGTTTAGCTATCACTTCTAAAATGAAATTAAACCAAATACGAGAAAGACATACATCAGAGTGTTTTGTTAGGGGCTTCTTCTTTGAAAGAGTATGTTTCATGAGTACCTTTTAAATGTAATGTGTGTAGGGGAGAATATTTTCATGCATGGAAGAAATTCCAGAGTTGGGTGGCATCATAGGAAAAGTTTTGTGGTGGGAATGAGATTAAATAATTATAGGTGGAGAATGAAGAGGATGGGTGAGGAGAATCAATCTGGCAGTAACATTTATAATGAACTGGAGAGGGGACAGAGGAGTTCTAACTAGAATAGGTTTTGTTTTGTCGCATCGGATATAATTAAAGAGGGCAATATTTTTTTGCGGATTTGGAATGGTGACATGGAATTGGCCGTCCTTTGCGCTGCAAATTTCGGACGGAACAATCTCATCAGTGTTCACAAAGTGAAATATGCCTTTTTTAAATCCACAATGGGATTAAAAATCCGAGGGGAGAGAATGTTAGATCTTGGACCAGTTTTTCCCATCTCTTGATATAGTCGTGGAATAAGATTTTGGGTACCATTGTTCATTGTAGGAAGAGAGTAAATGTTTGGCAAAATTAAGGGGTTGAACAATAATAGGATTTTGGTGAGTCACATGTCAGTAGGAGAAGGAGTCAACAATGACACCTAAGAATGTGTTTTGGGCCTACCAGGAATATAGTGATTATATTACAAGTGAGAAATCACGTACATTAGAAGGAGGGATATGGGCGTTTATCCGGTGCCCTCGCAACCTCTACACTTCCACATCATGTGAACGCTCCTGGATGCCAGATACTCTGGCTCGGGATGCCATAAAAACTTTAGTTAGGATAAAGGCGGCTGCGTCATTTGGAGCGGTCCATCCAACTCTGCCGCAGATAAAGTATCAAATGACCATGATGTACCTTATATGTCATAAGGGCCTCTGGCATGCCAAACCACATACAGGTTGTGAGCAACTTTTGTATGAATTCTTACTTTCAAGTGTTTTCTTACTGTCATGTATACATTTTGCGTTGATAGATGTTCTAGTTTAAACACGTCTTTATTATATCATATAAGTTTTTGAAAATTCCACAGTTCTTGTTGCCAAGATCATAACTTTATATTTGCATTGCAGCCAAAATGCTGTCACCTGACTCAATTATGCTAAATCAGTTGGAAACACCAATTGCCTTTTAAGTAACTATTGTGAGGCGGCGCTTGCTTCTGCACACTGACATGTAATAACTTCAACCATACTCCGCTTGTCAATATTATTTAATGTACAGTATACAGGTATGGTTGTGTCATGCATCTTAACTCGCTTTTTCATAATGGGCGGATAGGCACAAAAGCTCGATTAATTTCGAGCATGATAATTACCGCCATGTCTAACTATGTGTTTGTAGTTGTGGTTCAAAGTGGTCATAGTATTTTCTGATTCTCAATGAGCATTTTTGAAATTTCTCTTGTTGGCAATATATCAGTACGGCATAGCCAGACATTGGAATCATGAGCCTGTTGCCAAAAAAAAAATACAACGCTTCCTCCTTCGGTAGGAAATGAAATGTCCAATATAAAGGGCTTACATTCTCCATCAGATCACATCTATTTAGGCATTCTGGAAGAACTATATGGCTAAAAAGCTGGCATACCACCATAGATTTATGAAAATCTTGGCATCTAAGTTATATGTTCCTTAAATAAATATCCATAAAGAAGATTAACTGTTATGTATATAAAATACAATGATAAATTAATAACATAAAAGTATAATACAAATTTTTCATATTAATTAGATGTACTCACTGTTTTCCCCTACCCAATCTCACCGGGGCTCCTAAGGGAAATAGCAACTTGGTTACAAATCGCTCTTGTGTAGTGATACCTGCTTGGTAATAGGGGGCCCTGGGCCTCCGGATGACATGGGGGATAACAGGACAGCTTCTGGGGCTGTGCCCGAATTCTTCTTACTGATGCAGCACCTCCATCTAGTGCAGCCCCCATTGATGTGGTTAAGTATCTGCAAAGAGTTATTTTAAGTTTATTTAAAGTTTATTGGTTTAGTTCCCCTCTCCAATATACGCCACTATCCGACAGATGTATAGGTAAACAAGTAAGTGGTCCTTTATTATCTTTTCTTCTTCACAGCATCCTCACACAAACAAGTAAACGAAGTATTTACCCTCAGGATGCCTTGAACTCACTCCTGATCACAGGGCCCAAGAAGTGTTTCCTGCCCTTCCCCAAACCCTTTTTAGAGAGGATGTATGGAAATTCCCCCCAGGACTCCCCGGGGGAGGCGCAAGCCTACCAGAGCCCTGTCTGCTTATCATGGGTGCCCGGTCCTCTCTAATGGTATAGACCAACGAACTAAATTGGAAGGGGGCCCAGCCACAGATCAGCTCCAACAGGCACCACCACACCTGTGTCTTTCTAATTGGACACAGGGCCCGATGACAAACAGCTTCACTCACGGAATCACTCCTGCATGCAGCGTGGTGAAACCCAATTCCTCTCCTGTTAACCTGCCTTACCAGTATTATGCAACAGGGGAGGACATAATAATAGCCCAAACCTAACCAGCCAGGCAAATATCTATATTATATATAGATAACGTTAACAAAGCCTATTTGTCACATACATACAGTAGTTCTTTGTTCTTCCCCATAAACACCCCACCTGGATCAATTTAGCTATCATAAGTTCCTCCCCTTTTCCTTAGCCTTCAATGTCTCCCCTGCCTCTTTCCACAAAAGCACGTCAGAATCATCTCTCTGGCTCTGTGTCAGTCATCCTGGATGATGATAATCCAATGATGCCCACATACGTGGATAGGCGCCATTGTCACAGGAGTCCAGTACTTTTTAAACAACTTTTAACACCCTTACCTAGGCGGAATCAATCACTAGGCAGGACTGGTAGTTGTTCTGACAAGAAAATGCTTGTCAGATTGTTCGAATTGTTTTGATCTCAGTCACGAGTGCAAACATAATAACCCCAACCGTTTGTTTAGGAGTAAATATAATTTATTGGGACTTAGCTGTTGGGAATATTTCAGGGATACTACTCATGGTGCATCAACAAAGGGGAACTCCATCATCGTTAAGATAAACTGCCTGGGTCCATTGTAGCTATTCTGTGATTCAATTTGTACTGCGCGGGCTCCCCTGTATTATACTTTCAGCTTTACCACAGTTGAGAGTCTTGGCATATTTTCTTCTATACAATGTATCAGAGACCTCCCAGTTAATGGAGGGATGCAAAGGGATAACCCCTCCCAGGGGACTCCACACATCTCTGAGAGTTTCTCAGAAAATAATAATCATGCCACCTTGGCACTAGAAACACAATAACTCCATTCTCATTACAGTAGTGGAATAATGAGTTTATTCTGGTAAACCGCATGCTACAATGTAACACAAAACAGGAAAAACAACTAGTTTACTCTGTTCACAACCACAGTCTATCTACAGGCATAGATTGCCTTGCTTTACCCCCCCGCTGGCTGGGTCTTTATTCAATATTAAAACTTGTTTTGCATCTCATAGAACTTTCCTCAGCATGGCTAGGCTTCTGCGGCACCTCACTTGCCTAGGGCTTGCTATTGCGAGCAAAGGACCTTTGAAAAACCCGCCTCTGGCTTCCCGGCCAAACCTAGGAATAGTCTTGTATCTTGCTCAGGCAGTCCCCTTACATAACCTTGGTGTCTTATGTCTAACATGGAACAGGAAGAAACACATATCGATGTCGCCGCCACTCCTAGGTACACAGACCACCAGGAGTGGAATACAGCGAGTAAATAAGTGCGCAAACCCCACCAAAACAACTCACTCGGTGAAAGACATGTCTATTGGTGATACATACATTCCTAATAATTGTGTAAGTAATTATACCAAGTGAAGATATTAGGCACAACCCTACTAGTGGAAGAAAAAAAATACCCATACAGGAACGTTGTGTAGGCGTATGCATGCTCTCAAAGAGAGTGCTCGCAACTCTCACGAACTGAGAATTCTTAATGTGGGCCCTGCATGCATTGTGTTTTGACCATCTATTACAGAGTGCTTTTCCTGGTAATTACAGATCTCCATCCCACTGTTCCTCTGCTGATTGCCCGGTTTGAGCTGACCGTGTTCGGGAACATTCTCTCTGTGTACCCACGTATTGGGACTACAACTCCTGGAGTACACTGGCTATATGCGTATAGCATGGGCTATAGATGCAGACATCTGGCTGGCTTCTCTCTCCAAACTGTGGCTGATCCGGCTTGCAGTTGCTGACAATCACGCCAGAACAGATGACATCTGTTCCAGCAAAAGTCCGGTTACCACCCCGAGGCTACAACCTCCAAGTCTTCCACCCTGCCTTGTTGGTAACATCGCGTGTTGTTACACTTAAATGCGTATGACTAGGTTTAAATGTACGCGAATACTCACCATTTTTACGTAAACACTGTTTTTGATATCCTTCACGCTTTTGGCGTTTTGGCAAGCTTTTTTTTCTTGTCTTTATCACCAGGAGTGGTTGAGATTAAAAAAAAACTTTATTGACTACCGAAAACGATATCTCTTGACAAACAACTAGGACCAATCCTCCTCCACGCGTTTCCGAGCAGACTGCTCTTTTCTCAGAGTGTTTAAACATGGACAGGAACGGTGGCCAATCAAGAGTCCGGGTTTGTAATGCAACACAACACTCACAACTGGGAGGCGTGGCTTGTTGCACCTGTCAGAGAGGTTGCGTACCGATGGGCCAGGTAGCTGTTAAGCGGAAATTTGAAACCTGGCCATGGGGAATCGTGCCTACGAGCGGGCTACTTCCCCTTTGCCAGCCCCATACTTACCTCCCCCCGAGTAGGTCCCCAGTTCCCTGAGAATAACCAAGAGTCTCACCTGCAGGAGCCTTGTCTCTGGACCTGTTTCCACACAACCAGATGGCCCCGACAACCCTCGCTACTTGCCCCTCCTCCTGTGGTCCACCATCTCATACAGGCATCACGGCTAATCGAATATGCTTTTAAAACACATTTTTTTCTTTTTCTATACTGTAACTTGTGGCGAAAACTTGTCCTCACAGTCAAGTTTTAAAACCAGATTCTGAGAATTCTGGCTGGACCATAAATATTATAGGGAAACATAAATGTTATTAAAATGATACATGTACCCACAAATCATGCGATTCACAGGTAAAATTATGGGACATCGGAACTTTTGTCCCCAAAAACATTTTTCAAATACATTTTAACCCTTTTTGCCCCCCAGATCAGCTAGAACTTCCTGCCTCCCGAAGTCCCAGTTTTGTAGCTATATGGTCTAAAAGGTCCACACATTGTCCTTTGCTTATAGGTGCTGATAAGCTGCAGGGGAACCATGGTTTTAGGGGTAGCTAGCCAGGCTTCACCTTTATTATCAGGCTAGCTACTCCACCGTCATACCCATATTGAGCATCTCCACATCATCATCCAGACTGACCTGAACGGAGTGAGAAAACTACTTTCTTCTACTCTTCTGCTGGGGAGACAGAAGACATGGACGGGAGAAGATAACAGAAGGAGACTTGTTTACTGCTTTAGGCTTTAGTCTTAGTTTAGTTGGAAATTAACACTGCAAGGGTCATTTGACAACCCCTACGACAATTTGCAAACAACTCCCAAAGTTCGCAACCCATGTGTTGCGCAACACTGCTCTGTCCTCAATGGGGCTGGACAGTGTTAAATGTCCTCCTGCAGATCCTTGGATATCATAGATGTGACAATATGGTCCTACAGTATTCCCCCCTAATGGTGTAGAGACCCCTATTCACGAATCTTACTTCATCTGGGAGTTGGTAGACTGGAGACTGCTTCTTACCTCCAAGCTCTGGAGACTGCACACAGAGAAAGAGACGGAGACAGTTGTGCAGCTCCTAACACAGGTTATTATCAGTTTATCTTCCTCTCCTGATGGTCATTAAAGTGAAAGCATTAATGGCTGTGGAGGTCCCCGTTCAGAAGCAGGGACCTCTGCAGTTTAATCCTTCCTGGCACAAACTTACTTTTTTTGTGCTGCGGATTTCCGTATGTTGTCCAAGGACCCAAAACGTGTCTTCTACATCTGTATGAGTAATTCTAATGTCTGTAGAAATTATCAATAACGTTAATTTCAGTGGTTAACTCTAGATATTGTTTTACAAATATTCTTCTTTAATGCATAGGCGATTAGCATTAAACGTAATGTAAACTTTGGTTAATACTTACTAGGCGAATGGAGCTTGTGCATCTGGGTCATAGGTGGCTGTTCAGAAGAATACAGTAGTCCCACGCTATCCAACGTACACTTTACAGTGATGGCATAATCCAATGTTTTACAATGCAACCCAGTGTTATTTTTTCGATGCCAGAATTCCGTTATCAACGCTACCCTGCGCCACTGGATTAACATGGACTCACTTTATCAACCGTTTTTTCATTCACTATCTACGCTACTTCCAGAACGGTTTCGTTATAACGAGGACTGCCTGTATGATCATACTTGTATTATTATTATTAGACGTATTTTGTAACGTGCCAACCATGTTTCCACAGCATGGTACAATGATGTTACAAAGATGTAATTACATACACAGAGTTTACAGATGCAGCAGCCATTATTCGAAATTTCACTGACCGGTTTTGGTGTTCTCTGCTGTATTCACGTGTATTGACGTTGCATTCACTCCGCCATCACACCAGACCCCTGTGTTTTACTGCGGCGATTTGTTTATGAAATTGAATGTTTGGATTTCTTTGGGTGCAATCTTTGCGTATCCGCCATGCTGGCATAAATTAATGATTGTAATGGTTTTGTATAGTACTGTTTACTGTGTCAATTTGCAGGTGTTTAAAAACCAGATAAAAAACGCAGTTTATCATACCACAGTGTCAATTGTGAATTGACCTTGGTCCTTGAAGACGTTAGAAAATTGTAGGCTTTCATAATCAACAAACCCTAAGACACAATGTTGTGATCTTGTTTCTACTCTTTTCCCTGCACTATTGCTGACTGGACAGAAGTCCAGTATGAAAGACGAGCAAGCCCTAGCAAAGTTTGTAGTAATTGAATAAATAAATAATAAAATATATAATAAAAGCTATACCTTTTTATTTTTGGAGTTTCTTAGCATAATTACTAAACTCAAGCGACAGTAATATACTTGCAAATGCAACGTCAAACAGTGATATTACTGTACAATGAAAAAGTCATTAATATGAAAACATAGTGTAGCATCATCTGTATAAGGTTTCATATAAGCTCACAATTATCGTCCTCGAATCAGTACAAGTACACTGTCCACTTGACAGGTTGTGCCTCACGTGATTGTGAAATCAGAGGCAAAAGGTGGCACAACTTTAAGTAAAAGCGATATGAAGAGTGGCCAGCGAATTTCTCCTTATCGTTTGCAGCTTGATGTCAAAGTTTATTTTCTGGGGGAAAAAATGATGCTACATTTCCGGTATGCCACATGCTGCATGAGTACAAGCATTGATACTGTAATGGGCAAGCATACTTTACACTACTATAGTGTAACTGGGAATTAAAAAGCGCAGTTAAGCAATATCCTAATTTGTTTTTTAAATAATAAGTCTGTACGTGAGAACAAACTTCTGAGCCCCACCCTGTCCTAGCTGTCCACCAATTGTATCTATGTAGTAACTGCTCAGTCAATCATTTGCAGGCCTACATTTTCAATAAATCCTGGCAAGAATTGAATAAATAACGTAACCCTGAGCAACGCTTGGTACAGGAGACGACCGACTGCAGCTTATTGTAACTAATCAACTTTCTGTGTGCCAATAGTTGCAATTGATGGCACATATTGTTTTTTTTTTTTTTTTTTTTTTTTAATAATATGTTTGTTTAAGCACGCAGGCATGAACGCACTTTCAAATGAAATACTGTACTTTCTCGTGCAATACAGTATATATAGTACATTATATTTACCTCTTATAAACTTTGCCAAACGTTGGAGAATGAGCCAATGTCACTCATGTAGTCTGCATATAGTTACATTTGACAGCTGCCTGCTACACCTGTAGTTGAAACAGGTGCGAAGCGGTAATTTTTTGGTAAGCATGCTGGTACAGATACGTGTAATCTGATTAAAATCAGGCCTAGGCTGGAAATTTTTTGCAGGATTTCCCGACAGCTAGCAAGATTCCATTACCAGGTTTTTCACTGAACTGTCACCGTTATTGTAATCTGGTGCTGGTGCCGGATGCTGGCACTGTTTTGCTGGTGCTGGCACATTTGCTGGATTGGGATTGACGAAGTTTTAATATTGATTAAACCCGACCTTTCTCCTTTTGAAGTTGCCATTAGCAACATACTCTCAAATCTTGGACGCACCCAAAAAAAAAAAAACCCAATACCTCTTCTATTTCCATGAGTAAGGCAATAGGCGATACAACAATGATCGGTAGCTAATGTTTTGGCCTTATCAACCTTCCACCACATGGACGTCAGGTGGAAATTAGTAAAAATCATAGTCCGAAATCAATCTTCATATATTTCTGATACAGTTGGTCATCTATCGGTGCAGCATTATTTGCAGACGGAAAATGCATAACTAACAGTCAGGTTCTTTTTTAATACGTGTACGGTGTACACATGTTTCTGTGAAGTGGATTCAAGGACGCACACCATAGACAAAGACAGAACTAATTTAGTTTCAAAAGGTCCAATCGAGTCATTATCCCTTAACTCCCCCGGCCATAGGGAGATTCCTTTAAAAATGCCATGCTTACAATCACTTGCTTTTAATGTTTTTAATGCTTTTTAATGGAGAGAGTGTTGTGTGTTGCTTACCTACCCTGATATGATTTAGCCTGTCCCATTAGAGGGCTTTTTATCAGGCACCTCCCACAGTTACAATATTGCTATTTCTGTATGCAACCAGCATACTACTAATCAGCTACCTAATTAGGTAGGCATATTGGTCTTGGGTAAGACCATCCCTGATTTACTGTCATCAGACCTCTCAGTCTTTTTTGCATTAAGATCTTTACAATACCCACAATTACCCGTGACAGTGTTATGAGGATCCTTCTTTACAATACAGCCCCGCAACAGTCTCCATTTCTACATTGATTCCACATTCCCCACCACTGAGGATTTCATCATTCATGTATATATTAGTTCACAGTGTGTGTAAATGTGTGTATATATATAATATATAAATATATTATATATATATATATATTATATATATTATATATATATATATAGATATATATATATATTTATATATGTGGCTTGGGGCGGTAGGACATCCTGTCCTATAGAAAGAATAATCTTATTAACATTTGCCTCAATAAATCATTTGCTCGTCTCTAACATGTGACTATTATTTATAACGTTTGTTTATTTATACCAAACCTCCTCTCCAAAATAAATGTAGAATATTGTTTAATAAGCATTTTTTAAGGTTTATTATTCATTTTTGGGAAAACATTTACACATTATATAAAAACGCATTAATAATGTTAATGGATTTTGTAAGTGGAATACAGAACATTTTTCTAAGAAAATAGTTTATTCAGGTACCCAAGTAAGTCTTGCGCTACTGTACAGACTCTAGTATTCGCTTGGCATACTAGATAGGCTGGCAAGAAGTCCTGCTGTTTTCCACTTATCTTTTCTTCATCATTGTCATCCTGCCAGTCCATTACAGAATGCAAATCACTTCATCTCTCATCACTCTAGCCTTCAACTGAATTTTCTCCCTCTGTAGGGTCACTGTTCTAGAAGGCCAATTCAACGTCTTCTCCAGTATCTTTTCTTATGTGCTTTGCCATCTTTTTTATTTCATTACTTTAATTGTCCTATGCAAGCAGCCATATTACATTTTCCTTGATATAATTGAATATTTTTCTTTTCCTGCTATAACCGATGATTCTATAGCACTTAGGAGAATGTAGTCATTAGATCAAATAGATTCTGTTAATATTTAAGCCATCCTTTAATTAAACGAAATAGGGATAACCAATAGAAGATTTGCAAGACAGACATTTTTTGGTTCTAATCACACAAATCATGTCTTAATTTTAGTTTGAAAGGAAAAAAAATGAGAGGCACTTCATATAACCAATCCTTACATTGGAGTAATTAACTAATTATCGAATCGTACCGTATGTAACCTTTTATGGCAACAGGGTGATGTAGTAGGCATCAATGTTATATACAATTCTTTAACCACTGCATAACAAAACTTCAGTATTTTTTTCTCAATTAGAAGTTCAAATATCTTTTAACAGTTAATTTAATGTCATGTTTGCGTGTTTTGTTGCTCATTTTTCTACGCACAGTGATCAGGTTTCATGGCACTTTCCAGTGTCAGCATCAACACACCTGTGTTGTTTTCCCTCAGTTATTTATCATTTCCATCCTTAAAATAACTTTCCTTGCCGTTAGCTTCACATGACTGCTTATATTGCTCTTTTCTTACTAAAATAGTTTGTTCCCCCTTTAAGTAACTTGTGCACTTCAATAAAGAACCTTTAGCATTTTAGCGTTCAAATAAAGATTTTTGATTGATTTCCACCCCGCCTAGATACTGTATATTAAGGGGAACTATTCACATATATTTACGTTAGATTTTAATTATATCACTGGCATTTCAGAAGATCTTTATTTGCCTCTAATACTGTATTAATCATCAGAATTTTCTTACATAATAATATCCAGTGATGCCTAGATCTGTATTCTATCTTAGCTCATGCACTCATTTTCTGTTTAAGTACAGTACATTGTATCCCTCTCCAGTCAGGCATTTTTATTCTGGCAACATCATACAATATCAAGAAAAAACATTAAAACATATTAACTATATATGTTTTCATGGAAAATCATTAGGAATAAACAGTTTTGGTTTTTTTGTTCAATAAGCTTAAAATTAAACCAGTGATTTAATTTCAATCCGGGGACAAAACAAGCCCTTAAATTATAAATCTTTGAATACAAATACGCGCTTTGATAGTTAGAAAATTATACTTGTAATACATTTTTGGCTCCGTGTAGATACTTCACTTATTAGTATTGGTACACGAAAACCATGAATATAAAAAGGAAAAATAAACAGTTGATGTGTTGTGCCATCCCAGCACATTTGCGTCCATTCTCTAACTATCCCCCTGTTTGAGTCTCTGCAACCAGGTGGTGCCTGTAAAGTACCAAACTGGCCAGTCTCACAGATGGCGAAGATTCCTGAAATCTGGTATATTAGGATATTGGCAAATCATTTAGGGTCTCTACATCCTGGTTTCTGGTAAAGTCAGTTAGGTCTGTGTCATCATATATGTATGTGTTTATGTGAATCATTCTCTCTGCTTGTGGGTGTTATGATGTATGTATTTGAATATACTTGTATGAGAGTAATGTATTGATGATAAGATGGGCTCATTTTCTGGCGGATTTAAATCCGCGCGGATCGACTGTTCCTTTGTCCATGGATTTCAGTAGATCTCTCAAAAAGGTTGATTAGCGTTTTGTGGATTTTTTTAAGTATTAATGCCAATCCAGTCCGGTATTCCCTAATCCGTTGATGGATTGCAAATCCATCCGCAAATTCAGTAATACGTTGACAGATTTATAATGTGCCCCACGGAGTTTCTGAATCAGAGGATTTGATTCTACAAATGGATTGTATTCAATAGGGTTTTTTTGTGTTTTATACATGTGTTTTCCATCCCTAGCAAAAATATCTATTGGGTCAGTGAACAGGTCGTGCTGGCCCACCAGCTGGGGGCTTTAATTATCCCCTTTGGCTCCATCCCTGGGGTTTGGGGTGGGCTGGAGAAGGTGCAGTCCTGCCCCCCTTTGATCATCAATCCCGCAAGGCTGGATTCCGCGATCCGTGGATTCAATAATCCGTTGACAGGTTTTTTCGAATCTGCCACGAGTTGCTGAATCCGCGGATTTTTATTTCTACAACTTTGTCCGGATTGTAATCCAAATGGTGGTTTTTGATGTAATCTGTGCGGATTAAAAAACCGACCAATCCGTTTGCAGATTCACATGGCAAACGAATTTTGGGGGAAAATTCGAGAAAATCCCTGAGTTTCTCTCTATCTATGAGTACCTGTATTTCATGCAATATTATGCATTATGAGCCTGGTGATAATTGCGTATGAATACATAATCTATTTATAATTGTTGCCTGTTTGTCTCAATTAAGTACTAACATAATGTCATCAAGTTATATGGTTTTGTTTGATGAACCTCCAGTCACCTTTGTCCAAGTTATACAGATTTTGTATGATACTTTAACTTATTAAGTATTGGTATCCCCCCGCAAACATGAGTATCTAAAGGAAAAACACATTGTTGAAGCCTATGTGGTGTCACCCCCAGCACAGTGGCCTTTCAAGCTCAGACTAGCCCCATATTTTCTTGGAACCTACCTATTGTCAAGTTTTAGATGTCCTTATACAACTTTCCCGTTTTTAGGAATGTAAAGGACAATCATGAAAGCCAAGAAACATTATGGTATGCAGGGGATAAGCTTTGGCATTCCATCAATATTTAAAACAATGTTATGTGTCGATTGTTAACAAACAACATCTATCGATATTTAAGAGACCATACAGACCTGTGTAAACAATTTTTTCAAGAATTTCACAAAACACTGTTTGTTGAATACAAATCTATTAGTAAAGCAATCAATGTCGTGACAAAAAAAATTCAAAAGAGATGTGAAATCGACCCTTTATTTTCATCTAAAACAAATGCCTCTATAGTATCATATGAAAAGCTGTATGTATCTGTGAATTGCTTCCCCGAACTCAGGGAGAAATGTATGTTTTCCTCATGATTAGACGCATCAACATATAATATGCAATCTTTATGTCATTTGAAATATATCAATCTGTAATCATCATAGGTGAAACAAGCAACTGCAATATCATTAAACTACAACCGCTTCAATAAAGTGGATAGAGATTAATTCCTCTAATTTGCTCTGTGTTGCATCAGCAATTATGTTTTTCATAGAAGCAGTCATCATTCAGCCGAAGTTTATGATTGTGGCGTGTGAAATATTTACATTCTCGGTAATGATACAGTACATTTGAGGCAAAGTATACTCATGTATACTCATTGCCATACAATCTCTGCAGCAATAACAGCTGCTATGTAACGGATAAAAGCTCACATTATCAGCTAATCCTGTAATTTTTGCTTTCCCATGCTTGCATTAAGTGTCAGGAAATAATTTATTGAAATTATTTAACAATTCTGCCACAAATTCAGAGACCAACGTAGGATTTCCTTTAAAAAGTAGTTGTTCATGAAATTATATGTTTCATAGCAATTACAATAAAGAGAGTAAGCACTAATATGGTATTTTACAGTTATTGGAACAATGTTTACTAAGCTGTCTTATGTGTGCTGCACAACTCTGTCAATTGTTTCCAGTAGTTGGTATTACATTAAGGTCTATTTACACCTAATATAATTGGCAAATTGGTAATCTGGAAAAGAGAGAAACGTGGTGGCTGCCAGTTGTTTTTTGAATCCTCATATGGTCTTTTGAATTATGGTAGGGTACTGTTGCAGCTAAGGCTCAATTGTAATGTATTCTTATGCGTGGTACAGTTTGTTACTTTCCTGTTCTGGCATAGTACTAATGGGATACTATACTGTATAGGAATACTGTGTAGTATTTCCATACGCTTTCAAGAGAAGCACAGAAGAAATGGAGCACAGCCAACTTCACAAGAAAAGTCAGGATCTGGGGCAACTCAACTATATTTAATTAAGCACTTTCAATGCTAAAAACTAAGACACTAGAACAGTCTTTTTACGTTGATGTAGTTAATTAAAGTAAAGCACAGAAACCTAGAGGCAGTACATTATCAATACATGAATAATACTTTGATAAATAGGGATTATATTGTACAGTATCAGCAATACTGTAACAAAGTACATTATAATAAGCTCCCTAAATTACAATCTTCACCAATGTTTCCCCCTGGCTGTTTTTTCTTGAAGAAGTTCCACCAGTAATATACGTTACAAATACATGCCTTATTTACAGGAAACTGTGTTATTTTGTAGTTACAACAAACTGCTGTGCGTGCAGGCTCTAATGCCTTTCCATGGACCCCTATGCCATTCCGTTGAATTATTGCACAGTGCATACAGATGTAGCAAGACATAAGGAGGGCCTATTCTAGTGCTTAGCTTCGATGACTTTCCTGCTATCATGGCACGATGTGTCATGTCCCGCTGAATGGTTTTATTCATAGGTTTGATTGTATTCAGAAAGAATCTGAAACCATCTCACAACTGTGAGCAGGAAAATGCCAATACCATCTCCCGGCGTAGCCAACAAAGTGATTTTCAAGATTTTCTCTAAGTTCTCCCCCTGCGACCTTCTCTATCTGATCTGCACATGGAGAAGCCCCCTCCCTGCATTGCCTCACCGGTGATCACATGGGTTTTTATTTATATTTGAATGCTAGGTGTGGAGCAGGGGTCTCTTCTGGCTGAACCACATTAATTTCAGTCTGGGGACCACCTGCTTCCTGAGATACAGGCCCCTGTATGGGTTTGGGGGGCCAGTATCTCCTGATGCATTTAAATGTGTCCCGGCCACATATGGGAGATTTAACATTCATTGGGATAGTCGGCACCCTATAACGTCTCAGTAACTCGGAAAGCAGGGACTCACCGAGGCTTGGAAATCAATGTGTTCAGCTAAAGAAGACCCCCTGGTCCTGGCACACCTAGTATTCAATTTAAGTAAAAACGCTTATTACCTTAGCGCTAGCTGCTAAGGCAATGAAGGGGTTCACCAGAGTCACCCTTTTTTGGGGGGGAAGATGGGGTGGATCAAGGGTGTAGTTTCCCCAGGGTGGGTAGTTAGGCCTGCCGGGAAGGTATCGGGAAGGAGTAACCCCATTCCACGATCATAGCGGTGGGAACCCGCTATGGTAATGAGTGGTTAGCCCCTCTTGATGCCTCCCGAGAGGCATAACTTCGCCAACCTTGAGGCAACTACTCCCTTCACCCAAACCTCTACCCCAACAAACATTAAAAAACAGAACACCCCTACTACCCACCTCCTCTACCCCCACAAACAACCCCCAAACACATACAGTACAGTGATGGGCACAATTACTATTATCCATATCAGGATAATAGCTAATTTTGCCCATTCAAAATAAAACATTATCCAGTCCAGCATAAGTAAATAAAACTTATACTTACCCCTGCTAGGATGAAGGCCTTCCTTTCTTCTTCCCCATACTTCATACCTCTTTGGAAGGGGAACACCATCAAAAAAATATTTTTATTCTAAGTCCTGCTCTCAATCCCATCCCACCCCTCAGCTTGCGATATGAGATCTGTGAGTAAACTCGCGATTCTAGAGCCTGATGAGATTCTCGAAGCTACCTAGAAATAGCGTTAGTTTTCCTCGAAATTGTGCTATTTTGAATTTTGGCAGCTCCCACCCACTCGGTCAACGTTGGTCGGATGCCCGAGAACGCATCAAAAATAATTCCCCGTACATTGGCCAACCATCTAAGCTTTTCTCAAAAGCAACTTGTAAAATTGTGCGAGAACTGCCCAAAATCCTCGATGAGTTGGTTCCTGAAGCTACTAGAATAGGCCCCCTAAGTGTCTTCAGTGCAGCTGCCAATCACATCACATGCGTTGTGAACACAATAAATTCTGTGGCAGGTCCATTCCGGGTATGGACCCCCAGCCCAAGCTTTATCACACAGACCTTGTCTCAAGCACTAGAGAATAGGTGCATTTTTTGTTGTTGCTAAATTTGGACGTGGATTGGCTGAATCCTTTAGCCTGGGGATTTCAATCCGAGTTATGAATCAATAATGCAAACCATAATCCGTAATCAGCGTAATCCACGATCCATGAGGAGTGGACGATTTAAGAAGGAGAAATACATAGAATTGCAGCATCAAAATAAGCAATTGATTGTCAGGTTTAGCTTGGGTTGATTAGGCGGTTTGCGTAGTAGTATTTTATATCTTAAAAAAGGAAATGCATTATTTACTTAAAAGTTTTTGCAGACCATTAACACCTAGGCTTTGCCATTACCTGTGATTGACGAGTTGAACTTGTGTGCTCTGGCCCTCATGACTACAAGTTTTCTGTTTGTTGTACACAGTAAATTACTAATTTGGATCTATAGCACAGCCATTTGTGATTGATATGACTGTGATAACTAATCTCAACAATAATAAATATAATCTTCCCGAATATTCCTGTGGCGCTGTTTATTTTTGAGAAATGACAGTATGAGAATAATGCTATCATTCTCCTCTCTGAGATGAGCCTGTAAAGGTTATATAATTACACTAATAAAAAACACTCTATGTTTTTAAAAAAAAAAAAAGTGGTACAGTATTTACGTAATAAAAGTTGGACTAGCTGGAACCATTAAAAGAACCAGTCAGGCATTATTTCCCATTGTGATTGACTGATTTTGAGTTTTGTGGTCTGGCCTCATGGCTATAGGTTTGTTGTACACAGTCTATTAATAACTGGACAGTATGCAGGAGCAGTTATTAGTGATTGATATTACTGTAAATAAATAATCTCAAGAATAATTACTAATGTTCCATAACAGTTTGTACTGCTTATTATTTATTTCTTAATAAAAGTGTAAACTAAACTGATCCCATTCCTTTGGTCTATATTAATTTTTCTCTCTGTAATACACCTATTGTGATGCCCAGTACATAGCGACAGCATGACAAATAACCGCGGCTGTCATTCTGGTCCTATATCTTATAGCAATACTGTAATATTATATATAATATATATATATATATATATATAATTATATAGTATTAGTGAAGTAATAATTTCATAACATGGTAGAAATACCAGTTATAGTCTTTTGAATAAATATTTACAAATGTAGACGTAGAAGCAGGGGAAGAAGAGGTGGATATAGTTTTTGGTGGCGTCGTTTGTGCGTGGTGGCAACTGATAATGAATCTTGATAAATTTAAATCAGTAAATGTAGTGCTGTTAGTTGTTTCCGGCTATTACTTGTGCTTGAAGTCCCATTTACAGTAACTATAATGTAAGGACAATAATGACACTGTCAAAGAATCACATTAACCATCTCCTTTCAGAGCACCCAGTTTCCCTTGCCTCCCTCTGTCGTGTATACTAATTAACGTCCAATCACCTGCTATCCTCTCTGTGTGAAACAGAGTAGCTTTGCAAAGTTTCCCCTAGTATTATTAATTGGGAAGGTTCTACTGAATCCCCATGGGCAAGATACTGGTGATTCCTCTGCCTCTTGGGCACAGGTATCTTTGTTGGCAAACAGGCTGAGGTAAAAGCTAACTTTTTGTGATGCCACTTCCCAACAGGTCTGTGTCCCTGTAGCACGTGGGTCTCATAGCCACAACTATCATTTCTGTATGAGAGTGTTTTGTGCTTATACCATTTGGATATTGCATAGAGGGCACTGGCGGGAGAAAAATGTTTTTTTCCTCCATAGGTCGTGGCTCGCTTTTGCTGTTTACCCCTAATCGAAAGACCCATGTGCTCACCATTTGGGTTTAATACTGAAAAAAGTTCCTTTTCCCTTCCTGGTGTTTCATTCTCTGCTCCAATTGGGGTGGTTGGACTGATCATGGCAGGTCTTTTGGCCACAAGTGTAACAGTGTCTTGTATAAGTTGCATCACAAGTTTTCACATTGACATTGCTAAACGATCTTATCAAGGGACCAGTTACACCAGCTGCTCTCCACAGAATCCAAAGGGAGCAGGAGTCAACCCAAAAATGAAAAATAATAATATAATGTGTACTTTTTGATAAAAAATGATATATGAGTGTGAATCTGCTCTTAGTTTGTTCTACTTAACAGACGTGGTGTAACTAAAGCTTATCTCCAGTCTTGTGGCTGTGGTATTTCTTTGCATGAAGATGTGTGCTGGTATACCTCAGAAAAAAGAATGGGAACTAACATAGTGCAGATCAAAATAACAATTTATAAGTAAAAACATTTCGACAAAATTAACTACATTCTGTACATGTGTAAGAGGCTATAAATAAGTGAGGGACTCTGTGCTGGTTTTGTCGTTTGTTCCTGTATGTCCCAAAGTCATGTTTGATAGGACTTTAAGGAGTATGTATAGGCCACTGGTATGCAGCTGGCTCTCAACCCCCCATCTCCCCTCGTGCATTCTCCCGTCATCTGATCACTTCTGTTCGACTCACACACAAATCGGTGATTCTGATGTGAGTCACTTCCTTTTTCACGATGGGGGAATCAACAGCAAGTGATGATCTGATATAGTGGACTGGAGCTTTGTACTTTTTTGGGGGATTGCACTAGTTTCCGACTTGGGCTGAGCTGGGTCAGGAGTTGGGTTTCAGCAGTGTCTGGGCTGGTATGCACTGGGTCCGAGGGAATATGTGTTCCTTCCAATAGTTTTAGGGTTGCACGTGCCGTAATTGAAAGAATCATATGCATTCCATCAGTTGATATATACCACAACATGCACACAAATTCATGGAACACATATGAATTTCTATAACAGTATATATAGAACACTGCAGAGATGTTCCGACAAAGCAGCACAGTGGGGGTTTAATTAATGATCACATGGGAAACCCTATGGTACTTGAATTGGGAGTTTTCCTTCGAAAGTTATACTAATCCCTGTAAATTGTGGGTAATGATAACTTTGCTTTTTCTCTAAAAAACAACATCATCCTAGCCTTATCTCAATTGTGCGAAAATAATTTGTTTGTTTTTTTTGCTCCACCAGCAAACATGATATAATCCCCCACAAAACCCTAACATACATATAGGGGCCTATTCTAGTAGCCTTATGTTATCATAGCCAAATCTTAACGTTTTAGCAGGACCCTACCAATTGGTCTAACATGTGTGGTTACACAGTGTTCGAAGAGTTATTGCAAGTCAGAACACCGTTTCAGTAAAGAAAATTCCATTCTGCCTCAGATTGCAGTGTTTTATCTCTGTCCCTTTTCTAAATTCTGTCCACTGCGTCTGCCCTGCATGCTATAAGATCTGCATAGAGCGCTGCACAGACAGAGCTGCATCTCCTGCCCAGCTCTACAGTCATCACACTGTTTTTATTTGTTTTTATAACACAGTATTGAGCATGTTTCCTAATCTGACAACTTTCATTTTAAGGCCTTGGTGACCCCCTGCTTCCCTAGTTACAGGCCCCGAATGGGGTGCCGTAACTCCTGTATTGTGTTAAATCTCCAATCACTGACTGGACATTTACACACAGAGGGGATACTGGTATCCCAATCCTGTAACTCTTGAAGAAGGGGCCCTTAGGCTTAAATTAAGCGTTTACAGCTCTGGAGACTCTCTTGCTCAATACTGTTATTAAAAGTTTAAATCAGCTTATTGCCAAAGCAGCTAGACCCTGAGGCAATTATGGTGTTAAACTAGAGTCCTGTTTGTTGGGTAAATAAAGGGGTGGGTGAAGAGGGTATTTCCACAGGTGGGTGGTTAGGCCTACCGGAAGTTGCTTGAGCAGTAACCCCTTCGTTACCTTGGTGGTACAATATGAAGGTGTTAAACCTCCCTCTACCAACCCAGAGAGGCCTACCCACCCACCCGGGCACTACCGCCCTTCACCCCACACCCTCTACCCAATAAACACATTCAAAACAATAAACAACAATAGTAGCCATCCAACAACCAATTGATTGCCAGTGTGGTTCCTATGCCTCACCTGTGGAAACAAGATAACCCCATAGCAACAAATGCACCCATCCTACCCCCCACTCAACCCCCCAACAACCCCCCCCCCCACCCCCCCCCCCCCCCAACACTACAGTACAGTAATGGGCAAAACTTTATTATCCAAATCTGGTAATTAGAGCAATTTGTTTATTAAAACCCGAAAAAAAATACCAGCCACCTCTAGTAAATTAAAGTGCCCTTACCCCTGCCCGAGAAGGCCGCCTTCATCCTCCTCTACATCTCCGCATCTTCTGTGTCGCACATAAGATAACAAAACAATTATGTGGTACTATTTGGGTTTTCTGTATGTTTATTAACTATGTGCAGCTGGTCTCAGCTGTCTTTTTGGATGGGAGTGGCCCTCCCCCCCACGTTTGTAAATCTTGACCCTCCCCCTTTCGAATTTGGCAGGTCCAGTTTAATTTTGCCAGGTTCGACATATCCAATGCCAGATAATTGTTCGCTTTAAATTATAACAGGTAAATAAGATTTTAAACTCAGGGACCTGCTAACGCTCAGGCCCTTGAAAGTGCATCAGGCTTAGATGCTTTGGCCACAGGGGTAAACTAAATACCCTTTATCAATGAAATATATAGGTATTGCACTGTGTATTTTTGGCACATTAGATGTAGCTTTTGGCATCTTGTTTGTTTTTTGTTGTATACATTCGCCACTCCCATTAGCCCTTTCCTTAAACACTTATCTATCTTATTGTAATGTGTTGTGGTTTCGCAGAACTTGTTGTGTCTCTTCTATGTTTGTTAAACTATAGTACCTGGTTGTTGGGGGTATAGGGGTGGCGTGAAGAGGTATTTGCCAGTGGTGTTTACCTATGCCTCAAGGTGGAAAATCTTACCCCAATATCAACAAATGGGGCACCCAAAGCTACCCACCACTCAACCACCGCAACCCCCCCCCCCCCCAACACATCATGAGAAAATACTTGTAGCGTTTTAAACATTTACAAAAAATGTTTTAAAGACATTTCTAAGGGGGGAAGCATTTCCAAAGTGGACAAGACACGCCCCCTTCCCCTTCTGATAGGCTTCTGTCTCGTGACCCCGCGCTCTCGCGAGCATGACGTAATAAGTTTTATCTAATAACTGCTAAGTCGATCATATTCTCCCCCTCTTCTGTATAAACAATATGTCTTCACTTATTTTTTACCAAGGTCAAAATTTTTAATGCTGCTATAACCTGAAAGTTAGCTACCAACCACGGCATCAAGAGAAATATTGAATGTCATAGCCTAGTTCCAGCTTTTCTATTGTCCTAATTCAGAAATCCTGACAATCCCCCCCCCCCCCACACCCCCTAATTCAATCTAAATTGCCAGTGTGGTAGACCATCCAGAGGCCACTGTAGACAATGTGCTGAAACTGACCGAGGGCACTGACCTCAATACTCCTGCAACTATGTAGACCCCCAGATTTCCAAGCTGGTGATGGACTATACAACCTGATGCCCTATTGGCATGAGATACTTGTTTTGGCAGAAACTGTCCCTGAATTTGGATATTTTATACTGCACTCTGTTGGTGTTGCTAGAGGATGCCCCGACTCCCTGTCTCTCCTGGCTTTTCGAGTTGGTGATTATGCAGCCAGTGGAGGGCATAGGGTGCTTGTACTTCACCACATCTAATGGTGATAGACCGCAAAAGATAAAAAAAGGATTACGAGAGAAAGATGTGCATAGACGATAGGTAAGAGCAGCAAGATGGTCCGATCGACGAAGGAAAGAGAGGGTGATAGAGACAGAAGAAGATAGCTCACAGGTAGGATAGATTGTACCTAGCCGAGGAAGAAGACTGTGAGTGGAAGTCAGGCATGGTTTACGAGGCACAAGTGAAGATACATGGAAGAGAGGGTTAGGTCGAAAAGGAAAAGAGGGGGATAATTGATGTACACGAACCATAAAGAGCTAGGTGGAAATCGAGAAAGTAAGTTCGATTTGTAGGGAAAGAGAGAGCAAAGAGAGAGAGGAATGCAGATTGGTTGTTTGTGTGTTGAAGAATGAATAATTGTTCATTCATGTTTTGATGTTGGTGTCTATTGTGGCTGTACTTCCTTCTGAATTCTTTCAACCTCCGATTCATTCTTCTCCATGTAAGTATGACATGTAATGAAAGTAGACATGGCATTTTGTGAATTGAACTCTTACTTTTGACCAATATTGGCATGCATGAATGTTTGTACTCTTTTGTCAAATATGTGAAAGTATTACTTGTTACTTTGGAAGAACATAGTGTCTACTGTATGCCTACAACTCATGACCTACAATGTTTAATGTATGTAGAATAACTAATTTAGATTTTGTACAATGTCTAAATATGATTAAAATGCCAAATGGTGTACAGATGTAACTTTTGCTCTACCCAAATCTTTATAATGTTTGGTGGGTGTTACCTATGAGGTAATCAAGATAGTGTAGAAAGTTCATCAAAGAAATACACAGGAAAAGCATCATAACTATTGTGCAATAGCACCAGATAGGTAATGTTTTTGATTTGAGATAATTAGAGTAAGTAAATGGTAGTTTTTTAATTATTCAGTGTACAAAAGGTACTATAAAATAAGTAGGTTTTAAACCTACCATTTACTTTACAACACATGGATTAGTATATAGTGTAAATATAAATTTAGGACCACAAATTAAAACGTTTCTCCACTGAAGGGCGTCTGTTCTAACTGCTGGTCTAATTAATAAGCAGGACCATTGCATATGTCAGTTGTAGTCACCACGAAGCCTATTAAACTACCTGCAAAATTAACTGTAATTGAAAACCGTGAGCAAAATTAATCGCTTATTGACTAGTGAGACGAAAAGAGGTTAGGTGCACATCACTGGATCCCCCCCTTTTCAAAATATAACTACCCTCTGGTCCACAGAATCATTTTCCCCATAAGAGGCGACCTACAGTATATTCCAGACACCCTTCAAAACAAGAAGACTGGCACTCCAGAGGTCTTCATAACAAAAAATAAATTTTAATCCACTACAGCTCGACATTCGTCAAATACCTTGACCTTTGTCGAGATAAATTTGTGTACATATAACTTATTTGGTACTAAGTTAACTCTGCTTTCATGATACAGGTGAAAGGGCATCACAACACCATTCCTTTTGTTTCTAAGAGTATGTGTCCCTGTCTTTTGAAACTAGTGTAACACTCCTTTAGAAAGGCACAAAATAAACATAATGGTAAGATGGCTGTTAGCCCTTAATCGCCTTGCTTGAATAATACCAAAATATTATCTTTTAAATAGCAAGCAGGAAACCACACCCCTAGTAGATACCTACAGAAGAGGCCCTGTGAGCACTGACTCTTTGCCAGCGCTGGCCACAGAGTGACCCTCCGACGAAGCGCTCTCTGCTAGACCCTCTTTTATCAAGCAGTTTCCTCCAAGTAAGTTAATATAAGGTGAATTTAGCGGTTGAGTTAGAGATTAAGGTTAGGAGTTTATTTATGGTAAGTAGTTTTGGTAGTATCACTATCCCCTAGATGTACGGAAAGAGAATTCAGAGATGAATCGCAGGTTCAGAAAAAATATACGTGGCTTTGTATCATATATAATACCAAAGGTCCCCCAGAACTTTGATTATCGTATCATGTGTGGCTTGTATGACTCGGATAGACGTATTGCACGCACTCTGACACACTATTAAATTGTGGGGTACTTATCTGCCGGTGCAAACGTTTTCTTGGTAGCTCCGACTGTCCCAAAGCATCCCATAAAGTGACGAAACAGCCTCTTGTCTTAATCCGCACAATGGAGTTAATGTGCCATGAAAACACCATTAACACATTAACACTTAAACCTCATTGTTGCTGATTACACCGAGTGCCTGTTTCTTCACTTTCTGCTTGTATACTCGAAACCACGTTTGTATACCTCAATCAGGTGTGCACCAAACAGTTATACGATATTGATTGAAAGGGCCATGGTTTGGTTACCTGCAGAAGAGGGAGGTATGGAGGAATCCAAATAGATACTTCAATAAATGTGACCCATTAAAGAAAAACCTTGTTTATGATTAGTTCCTCCATGAACATCAGAGGTTAAAGAGAATGTTTTGCGATGCCAATTGACTGGAGCAGAAGCAACAATTTGGCTCTGGGATAGAGAAACTGAACAGCAATAAATGTGACACTGCCCTGGCTCCATATAACTGTGCTACTGACCTTAAGACTGATTCTTAATTCTAAGTAAGGGAGGATAGCGGGAGAGTTGGGAAGGGTATTGTTCCCTATACCAATTAACTTTGAGCAAAACCTTCAGTCCCAAGTATACCTAGCCTCAAAGTAGGTACTGCAGTAATAAGGTGGTTAATAGAAAGCACCAATGGGTGCATAAAGAGTGCAACAGCTTCAATCAGCAGTACAACAGGATACCACTGAGTTAATGGGAAGCTGTGGAACGGATCATTTTTAACTATTCCTGCCCTTTCTGACCTAAAATGGGGCAGAAAGCTGCCTAACATCTTTGGACTATGTCACAATATATATATATGTTTTTTAAGTAACCTTTGCTTCATTCATTCATTTAACATCGCCGGAAGAAGAGATCAGTGTATCTCGAAAGCTCGCACAAAATAAAAGCATTTCGTAGCCACAGAACGGTTCATCTATTTATTTTTTGATTATTGAGCACACGCTAACACCGGTACTGGACAACCTTTGATTACATAATTATATGGAATTATATATATATATATACATATATATATATATATATCATATATAGATACTATATATATACTATATATATCTCAGATATTATACTATATATATATATATATAGAATACTTATATATCAGTACCCATCTATAAGTATATATTATATATATCATCTATATAATCCAATAGTCATATGTGTTAAAACCAACTTTAATGTGTGTGTATATACAATATTTAATGGCTTATATTAAAGAGGATTTTATATTGGTGTGATTTATTTAAGTTTAAAATAAGAGAGGCTTACAATGTTGGTATGGCCTTTTGACATGGGCTTGTGAGCAATGGAATTTACCATCAAACCCGGCTTTTTTTTTAATTGAGAGGCCTGTAGTGGGTTACAACCAATAATATATCTATGTAATCCAGTTCTACACAGATCTTTGAGTTGCATAAGTCGGCCTTGTAGAAACCTATTTAAATGGTGATCCATGGTGAATTAGTGATTAATATTGTTTAAGAAGCCCAAATGTTTAAGTCTCACAGAAAGTATATTCACAAACAGTAGGCCCTGTATTATTACATACTACTGTGTTTTCCAAGGAAGCATTAAGTGTATGTTTTTGTGTGAAATCATGTATGACCAGTTTGATAGTACAAATTATATATATATATATATATTGTATATATATATATATATAGATATATACAAACACTGTGTGGGTACATATAATCCATACTACTACTATATATTCCTAAACATCACAGTATATGTTTATTGAAACAAACTCATAAATGATTAAAGGACAACATAGAATGTTTCAAAGCCAGGATGAAGTAGTTAATTTAACACTTAATCCTGCTGTACAATGGACCAGAAAGATGTTTCGCATTTAAATAATGTGTGTTTTAATTTCATGTTATAATAATTTACATGCAATATTACATCAAGTTAACACACCAAATACAATGTTTTTGCAGGTAAGTAAATGGCATCCTTCTCTAAACCTAGCAACTGTGCAGATGATTAATACATGAAATATCTAATAACACCATTCCTTAGGACTGTTAACATTTTTCCAAACTGCTATTCAACTGTACAATGACCATACTTCAATTTTTGGAAGCAACAGGTCTTCAGCATACCTACAATATTCATTAGATATCTGCATCAACAAAACAAGGCCAAAGGACATATTTTACTTAATTATACATTTATATTTTTTTCCTTTGATAGCGAGTCACAGTAGGCCTGCTTGTTGTCCTCTTGATTGTTTCTTCCTTTCTCGTTTGGCTACAACTTGATTCACACAACATAGCCACTTTGAGTGCGACCTGTTGCACTTACACGGCAAGGGCTTGTGGGCAGTGACTGATCAACGGGCAGGGTTTTGTGGCCATGACTGTTCAGGGGCAGGCGAGTGTGGCGTGACTGCGTTTTTTTCCCCCCACGGCAGGGCTTGTGGCAGTACTGTTCACAAAGAGGGGCAGGGCTTGTGGGCAGTGACTGATCAGCGCTACAGGGAAGAAAGACCCACCGCTGGCGGGCGTGTGGCCAGTGACTGTTTCATGGGCAGGGCTTTGTTGTCATGACTGATCACGGAAAGGCTTGTTGCCCACTGACACATGTGAGCAAGTTTTGGTAACAAATCAACAACTGATGGTTGGGGGTCCAGTTTCATGTTTGGGTTTTTTTGTTTGTGTCCAAAACTGGTCAGCTAAGTTAACTGCTGGTGGGGGCTTTTTTGTTTTTTGCCGGCCTCCTTTGTTAGGTGTCAGCTCCAGATTCTACAGATGCAGCGGTAGGATGTGTCAGGACATGCACAGAACTTTCTGCTACTTTACCGGATAACATCCCGACCTGGGGAATAACATCAGATGCACATGGGGTGAAAAATTGAACCACCAATGTAACGATCCTTCCTGTGATGTTTAAAGTTGAAATTTGGTACTGTAGTCATTCCATCAAGTAATTAGCTTGGTTTGCTGAACAACTAATGCTTCTATGAACGTGTTTATTTTTGTTCATTGTTTAGGCACTCACTGAAGACTCTAGGAGAGGTGACAATTGTGATAATCTTTCTTCCTGCAGTGATATCATCCTTCGTGCACTGTCTCATATCTCGAATGTCGACGATTTTCAGCTTCAACAATTTTTCCCTCAGAAGCTACTATTGCTCGATGTGTTACTTGATGGACGTTTGGCTGGTACTGTTTCAATGTGAACTTCTCTTCACATGTCACTTGATGCGCATTGTCTGTGTCGATGGCGGCATCATCATCATCTTCGATCTGTTCTTAAAAATAAATGTTAGTAAAAAGACCCATTATGAAATGGCAAATGTTAATCTCTGCTGTTTAAAACTGTAATTATAACTTTGTCCTAATTACACCTAACATGTTTTTTCACCTCCTACATTTTTATAACGTCACATTAAAAACTACTCTTACGATAATGTTTGGACTCAGTATGAAAATAAGAATGAATGAACGTTTGCTCTAAACTCACAAACTCCTACATGATACTTAACATCACCAACACATACATGTTGTCTTAAACTTCATTTCCTGACAACTAGTTAATCCTATTTAAAGAACATGTGCAAAAGCAAATATGAACATGACAACATAACATATAGAAGTGCACTATTATATGGGCACCACCTCATACACTCACCTTGCTAGGTGTGTTGAGCTGCATGACCCAGTGAGACACTTGTGCCGTCTCAGTGACACAATGTCCTCACACAGGGCAACTATATAACAATAACATCAGTTGTATCATTTAATGTGTTAAATAGTGATGAACAACAGTTATGTAAATGTTTCCTGTATTTTCTAGTAACAACAGCATAAGTTCCTTAACGCGAAAAATGTGTGTGTGAAAGTGAACATAATAGTTGTATCACCATGTCATGCCTTTGTACTTAGAACTTTTGAGTTCCAACATACAACATAACTATGTTTTTCTCTTTTTCTGCATTATGCCGTTAGGATAAATGATTAAATTTTGTACATACAATCATAATGTTGTTAGTCATTCAGTATCATAATTACATACTGCTCATGAGATGAACTTCCACAATGTTATCATGAAGGTGGTCATATTCAAAAATTCGTTTTTGTAGGGGTATGTCCCAACACACAACACATGCTGTGTGATAATGTTGTTGTTGATACATTTCATAATAGATTGATGAACGAATGTGTGACGTACGTTTGTATAAGTAATGACTAGGTTGTTACGGCCGATTTATACCTAGAGTTAAGGCTTTCAAATGAGTGTGATACCTATTTTGCTATTCAGGTTTTAAGAACGGTATTCCCTTTCCCCAAAAACCCTAATCAGGCAGACCTTTCAATTACTTCAAACAGGTGAAAATTGTGTGAACTAAGTTGAGCCTTAAGATGACCCTGTCATTTTGTGTGTGTGCTGAACCCACACCCCTCTGTTAGTGTAGGGGTGATGACATATTCTTGCAGCTGCTTTAACACAGTGGTAGAGGAGCTAAATAGTCGTTGCAGTGTGCAAGTTATGAACACAATGACATAACATATGCTACGTGTGCCTCATTATGCTTCCTGTATCTGACATCAATCAAAATGTGGACCTTTTCATAAAACTACTACATTTCGTTAGTGCAGTTATGTTTGTAGGGCCGTTGCATGCAATATATTCGATGCATGATTAGATAGACTATTGTCTTGTTTGTAGCGTATAATAATCATATACACATTAATATTATACTATTTATGTTTTCTGTACCAGAGCTAGTATAATTT